>VYZW01057008.1:31983-60610 GCA_013401315.1 Balaeniceps rex | reverse complement strand
TAATCTTTAACTTAATTTTAATGTCAGTCTGTATTCTGAATCAAGACAAATTTAAGCAGATCTCAAAAGGATGAGAGAAGGTTATCCTATGACCAATTTTACTCATATTTTGACTAAAAAAAAATCACTGACATAACTTGTCATGCAGACACATACTCCCCATGTACTTACAAAGGAAAGTCCTATTAGCTTCAGTTGCAAAAGAAATGCTGAAGGGTGAGAATCTTCATGTGAATACAGAAATACAGGAAAAGAATGCTCCTGGGAGCCTCGAGGATTTTCACAAACAATGTACAGCAGAAAAACAAAACTGAGGAATTCATATTGTAAATGTGTTCTTTTGAGAATTGGATCATGGCAGGAATGTTTGCTGGGAGGCTCTAAATCTCAGTCTTACTCATCAGCTTATGAAAAATGATGGTATTTAAAAAGCCCAACTGTTTTTTAAAGATATGTAAGGCCAGAAAATCAATTTGTGAATCATGATAAGTAATGGTAAGTACCATCAGCCTGGCACTTTGTTGGAACTTCATTTTTTTTATATCTAAGTTAACAGCAGGGACGGTAATCTCAAGTCCACACTTTTGATTCAGAACTAGATTTCCTCAAGTTACATACCTATAAAACCCAGAAAGAGCACTTCTTCCCAGGTTGTTTGACTGTGGGAAATTAATCCAAACAAACAGATTAGCGTCACACTCCCATTGCAGTGAATGTAGTTAATGAATATGACAATAAGCTGAAGCACATCTAATCAAATTGAAATGAAATTACTATTACCAAATGATAGTGTATATCACCAATTTTTAAATGGAATGACATCAAATATTAATTTAACATAAAATGCAGGGGGAGTTTCTCTTGGAGCATGGTCAAAGATGAAGGTTTTGTGTTTTATTATTCACTCTCACAAGAAGAGTGTCAAAATTCAATCACCCTTTTGTTTTATTGATAGCCAGAATTCCATTAGCCCTGGTCAGGTTGGAGGGAAGATGAAACATGCCAGCTTTTTATCTCTGTGTTCATACTTCTTGCAAGTAAAAGCATAAAATGGGATTCTGAAAACCTCCTTGGATATTTTCTCTAAGACTGCTGTCAGGGTTCCAGTATGTCTTTTTACAATTTCAGCTGCTAATCTACCCTATGTGATCATTACAGTTACAAATTAGTGTTTATATGTTTCGCTATTCTAGGTCAACTGCACAGGTACAGATATGCATTTCTGCCCATCATTTGATATGGTTCTCTCCTGACAAATCCAGCATTTTGTTGGGAAGAACAAGCATTCAAATCCTGATATAATCGGGCTGTTCAGGTAAAAATCTTTTTTGCCGCTCTGGTACCTTTCTTCTGATGGCAGCACTGAACCAAGCATTACTGATGTACTAGGGACAGAAATAGATAAGTTAGGTAATGCTGCTGAGGTTCAGTGTAGTCAAAAAGCAGGGATTTATTGTTACTCTGATGCTATTGAGCACTTATTTTACAGTATAGTCTAATTTAGGATCAGTCAGTCTCTTCTCTATGGGATCAAAGTTTTATCTAATTGCTTGTGTTTAATTTTTCCTTAGATGGTTAAAACACAACCTAATACAGCTTTACAGCTTGGATATTATTATCAGTGTAATACCTTATATAGTTGTATTAATATTATTTTACGATAATTCTTTATCCCCTTCCACCCAAGATATTAAGATATTGAGTCTCACAAAATGTCTTTATAGTAAGTTTGCATGTAAATGCTGGTTTTGCATACAGGAAAAGGAAATTACAGAGCTCATCTTAAGCATAAACCCTATCTCTTGGTGTCTTAGAGGTTATATTTTTTCTCTTTTTTCTTCTTGTTTTTTCATGTTTGGCGATCTTTTTTGTAATTAGGCATTTTAGTTAGTAGGACACACTGCCACATTAAGTGGATCACTCTGAAATGGAGGCAAATATGAATATAAGGATCCAATAGCACAGAAACATCTGCAGACAAAGTGGATATAGAATATCAGGTGGTAATGTTGAATCAAGTTGGGGGTGGTATTTATTGTTATAATTTGTGTATTTGGTGCCCATGTTGGCATAGGGAGTGAACAATACAACCATGCTGACATGCAAGAGGGGAATACTACTGCCAGAGAAAGCAGCTCTGTCCATACAGCCCTGCTTCTGGCTCTGCAACACTGACACCCCACAATGGGCCAAAGGAAAGAACATGCTGAAAAGCCTTTTCTGCCCCCTTTATATCTCTTACCCCTTTTAGTATTACTTAGTATTAGATTTACTTTTACTTGGTATTAGACTTCCATATTTACTAGATATGGAAAAGTGATTGAACCATTATTTATTTAAGAACTGAAAACTATTTTTGATCTGTGATCTCTAGCAGAGTGTTTAAAGAATTTTCAGGCTTAGAAAAAAATTAAACTTTTAATCTTCAGGTCATGGCACAATCAAATATTCAAAATGCATGTTTATGTTTAAATATATGAATACTTAATTACTGAAACTTGTATATACGTTTGTGTATGTATCTAAAGTATTACAAGAGAAGTATCAACTCAGTGTGTTGCTTTCACATGATTTTGACAGATATATTCGAAATCCAGATTTCTTTGTGCATAGCAAGAACACTTATGTATGTTTAAGAAACAATAGCTGTTTGCAGCTTATCTAAAAGAACATGAATAGATAAAAATACGTATTTTTCATCTCTCATACCATCTCCTGAATACTCAAACAAATGAATAATCAAGAATAATGTGAAATCAAAGGACAGTGGATGAAATTCTGAAACTTCTTAAGTCAATGGGAATGGTGTTCTTGACTTCAATGAGGCCAATATTTTACCTGATACATTGAAGTTCCAATCCTTATGAAAATGCAATGGGTAGGTCATTAATCACAACCATGTAGAGTTACACTAGTACAAAGCTGTGCATTAAATTCTGATACGAAAGGTTATTGTTTTCTCTGTACCCAGGGGAGGGTGTTGGTGATAGTACTCACACAAAAATGAAATTCAAACGGGGCATCTTATTCAAGATGGAGAATATATGCTGATTGCAGCAAGAAGTACTTGGTTTTTTCTTTTTTGGGAGAAATATAGTTATGAAGCACAGCCTAAGCCTGAGACTAAAAACATTCCCCTGATGGCTTTAAGTTTTCTTCAGGTGTCCTACAGCTCTTCTATCAACAGCCATTACTTCAAGGTTAAGACACAAGAAACACTAGATATGAAATTAATATGGATGATTTGAAACAGAAAGGTTATTTTAAATTACCACTGTTCACAAATATGTTGAATCTTTAAAATTGAAAGTGTGCACTTTTGCAAAAGAACTATGAAATGCCCTTAGTAATTTGGAAGCATTTCCTCCTGATAGCTAAAATATCACAAGTGAATATTAAATAACTTCTGAATCATTGCATTCATTCTTCATCTTCCTTTGCAAATTCTTGAGGTACAAACTAGATGATTTTCAGTTTCAAGAAAGTACTTAAAAATGCTTTATTGGACACTGACAGTAACTACAATATTTCTGTAACCACCAAACTATAAAGCTAGGGGAAAAATAATTAAAAAATTAAATCCATGGGAAATGAAGAGTTTGTATCTCACTAGTTTTTCTAACTGAATTTTTAATATACTATTTTTCAAATGAGTAGTCTATAATTGCTTTTACTATTAAACAGGTTCTTAGATAGTATGATAATCAGAATGATATAATTATCCAGGATGATAGACTGAATTTTGAAAGATGAGGATGGCTTACATAATATTATTTGTTTCCAAACATAAAATAAGAGAAAATCTCAAATATGGTTTTACTTTGCAGGCTAAAAAGTTATATCCTGGAGAAAATTTTTCTCCTATTAAACTGGGATGGGGAAAGTATACTGGGAATTTAAAAGGAAGTTCTTCTCCACCCAGTTGTAACTATTTACAGCATTCTAAATTTTTTATAACATTCATATATCATTATCTCATTCACTGAAAAAATATTCAAGAAATGTACAAAATGTGAATTGTATTTTTTCATATATTTTGAAAATGTTAGGTCATTTTTGAACTGTTGCCAAAACCATGAGCAGACTGTGTCAACTTATTCTAAGGCAACAGCCAGGGAAAAAAAAAAAATCCAGTCTAGCTATATGAGACACTTTAAGGGGATATAAAGTAAAATGCAACCAAATACTATAGGTGACTACTTGCTCAGGAAAAATACATTCGGCTGTTAGTTTGGCTTCAGATTCATCTACAGTCTTCATCACTCAGCGTCTTCACTTAAATACATCGTAAAAATAGCTTTCAGGCCGAAGCACTGAAAAAGCTGATACAGCCAGAAGAATGAAACTTGCTGAGTGATTCTACCATTTTAAAACGATATTATGTGCAATTCCCAACATCAAAGGAAGGAAAGCAGTCTTCTTCATTCCACCCCACTTCCTTAGGGCAGTAATATGTGCTGTAGCTATCCAAATAATTAAGTCCTTTGTTTTCATTTTAAATTTATCTCTTTGTCCTGTAGTTTACATACTAGCATTTCTGCTACAAACAAAATGGTTGCACAGATATTATACCATCATGCTTTCAATCATAAATATAGATGTAAGACTCATACTACTGTCTCAAGTACAAAATGTTTTGGCCATGAACCCATAGAGGAAGGTGCCTACAGTTAGAGAATTTCAAAAGGTGGCAGCAGTGTTTCAGTATGGTCAGACAGATAATGAAAAGCCATCAAGTAGGAATAGTAAGAAGCAAATAAGGTATATTAAAGTACCCCAAATAACCTGTGGGACAAAAGTTACTTCCCTCCAAAAATGTTACTCCTTTAAAAAAATGAAGGTTATCATGATGATGGCCACAGGGACAAAGTCAGGCAGAAAGCACCATTTTAGAGTTTGTGCAGGTGACCCAGTCCCTCCAGGATGTGCTTCTGCTCCAGTCCAGTTCAACCCCCTCTTTGTCATGCTGCTCAGACAGCTTGTGTATCCTGCCACTGCATGACTGCCACTGCAGCCATGCTCATCAGTCAAACTCAAGGAGAAAGCCTGTGAGATTTGAAAGTCTGCTGGCTTATGTGCTGAGCCAGCTTCAGGGATTTGGTACAGTTCTTAGGTAATGTTATCCTCCTCTGACACAGCAGCACAATTGCTTTAAAATATACTTTATTATTTAAGCATCTTTATGGATGACCATAAGAAGTTAAGCAAAGATACTGCAGTGTTATCATTCTGAACCATGGCATTGCCCTCCTAAGAGAATTAGGGTAGTTCACGTAACAGAGCATATAGAGGCTGCTTCAATCTTCAATTCATGCAGGAATTACAGCGTGATAGCTACACCATGAAAAAATTTGCGTTTTGTATTTTTTCACTAATATGTTTCAAAATAGCCTCTTGTGAAATGTTCTTTCTGTGCTGTTGCTACCTTGATGGTTCATTTTTGGATTGCTCTCCTAAATACAAAATAGGCATCTGCGAGATATGCAATTAAAATGAGGACATAAATGGGGATTAATTTAAAGGAGGATTATGAGGGGGATTCTAAATCTAACTATATAAATAAGGACTACAAATGTAACCCACTGCATTCATTAGTCTGATTGGCAGAAATAATTTAGCAGCCAGCTGAGAAATGACATTGAAATTGTTTTCTTATACTATGCACTTTAGCAGATGTATGCTAAAGAATTCCATCTCTATCCACAGTGTCACCTTGACCAATTCAATATTGCACTTACTGCAAAGGAAAACAAAGTCCCTCCCCCCCTGCTATGTTGGTGCAACTGGCCTGAAGAAAGGATGTTTGGGAAGTGAACGTACAAGCTTTGTTGTAGAAAATCTGACCATCTTTCTATCCCTCATTTACACAGATATGCTGATAGAAATAGGACAGACTATGAATAATTTTACTGACTAATCCAACTAATGCTCTAATAGCTTTGGATTTCTTTCTGTTCTGTCACATTATTTCACCTCTGCGTATGTCCATGCCATCTCCTCTGCAATTCTGGAGGTACAGGCAGCTTCCCTACCTCTCTACCTTGCCTGCTTTATCTCCCTGAAGTCATGCCATTAGTAAAAGGCAAGAATTCACAAAGATGCAATTACCACTACTGTAGAAATGGACATAGATGACATCAATCTGTGTAACAGGTTTTGAGTATATGCTGCTATGAGGCAAATGCCTATGCATTTAAGGTAATACTGGAGGAGCCTCAGCTGAATTCTTCCTACCATCTAAACCCATTTCACTGTGCATTTGAATTGCCCATCCTGCAGTTCAGAGTTTATGTCTATTTAAAAGATTAGGAAAGAGGAGTCACATTGACTTCAGAGGTGTGTGTGAACAGAACTGGCCACCCATGTCCAATTTGGAAATCAGGGTAGCCACAAAGACTGATTTCTTCCAAGCATGCTCCTGTCAGTAGGAGAGGGCAGCCTGAGAAACACTACACTGCCATTATGAAGAGCTTTCAGAACCTCATGCTCGGCTGGAAAAGCTTTGAAAACCAAGCTAGCTGTGCTACACGTCTGTGGGAAGCAGAAGGCAACAGCAGTTACCTTTGAAAAACCTGACTTAGGAAGGGCAACTTGAATAGCAGAACTTGGAAGCAGAGTACTTGATGAAATGTCTTTTGATTCCTATAATGTAAATCACGAGCTAAAAAAAGGAGCTTAAAAATATAACCAACCCATCAACTAATGAGATACAGGAATCCAGCTGCTGGCATTGCTACGTGTAGTTTGCCTGCATTCTGGCAAACAGATTGGCAAAGCCTTTAGTTAGCGTTAAATTCAACTGGATAGTTTAAATGACACCATGATGATTAATTAGCTCAGGACTCATTCCAAACCTTATGCAAGCGTGAAACAGTTGCACAACATCTAAGGATGAAGATTCCCAAAACAATAAAAGTAATTTAATCCTGACATCCAAAAACATGGAACAGATCTGTTCCCAAAGACAATCTCCTAAACAGCACAGTAGCTGTAAACCACTATAGTCTGTGGATTTGAAACCAAATTTTCTTCCTCTTAATTGTTACACAGCTGTAGCAACAGGTCATATAGAAACTTTCTTTACTTTTCTTCTATGCCAAATAAACCAGAATATACTTACAATGATGACTTAAGTGCCTAAAGAGACAGCCAGGTCACTGGTCTGAAACCAGAACTGATGGAAGATGGAACAGAAAATAGTATTTCTAGTTGTCTTTCTTTTTGTGAAGATTCCTCTCAGAAGAGGAATCTCAGGCTTTCACTCCATGTGTGCAAATCTGAATTATCTGAAAATTTATCATATGTTTATGTGAATACTTACATACCTATTGCCATGTAAACCATGTTCAACATATGAAAAACTGTGTATGTCAAAAGGACATTTCCAGTAGCTTTTTTGAATACTGGAAATAATGGAGCTTAACTCATTAAGGCTTTCTATATTATTTTTGCCTTTGAATGAGATACAAACTTTAACTAAATATTTGTAACAGTTCTGTCCCATCGGGATGCTCTGATGTCTAATAACTGTTGTCCCCAGGCTCCAGTCTTTCTCTCACTGAGGGCACTAATAACATCTGTCCCTTCTGCATACCTGTTAGTTGCCTGAAACTTTTAGACTCTTAATAGCTAACAGGTTTACTTTTACCAAATCTGGCTGCGATTAGTCAATGGGTTTAAAAAAATCACTGGGAGGAGGGCAGAGAAGCAAAAACTCTAGTGAATAGTATTTCTTAATATCCTTAAGAAACAAGCCTGAAAACAAAGGTGCTAGCAATATGCTTTCACCCATATTTCCATAGTCTATCCCTTACATATGATGATTGACTCATGGACTCCCTTCTTTGTGGAAACTTTCTTCTTGGTGTCTTTCAAAACTTCTCACGTTTTCATCTGCTGGTGACCACAGGAATCTTTTCTTATTGGCTTGCTTGCTTGCTTGCTCAGCAAGCACTGAATTCTGCCTAACCTATGAAGCTGTGCATCCAAGACTTGAAAAATGCAGGTTTGAGAACTCCTTTCCCCCTCACCCCATCTCTTCCCCAGTAGGGCAAGGACTGCTCTTTGAGAAGGATGCTTTTGGGGGAGCCTGGGGGATGAAGGGATTGATAGCAGTCCTGCAGAGAAGGACTTGGGGGTACTGATGGGTGAAAAGCTGGACATGAGCCAGCAGTGTGTGCTTGCAGCCCAGAAGGCCAACCGTATCCTGGGCTGCATCAAAAGAAGCGTGGCCAGCAGGTCGACGGAGGTGATTCTGCCCCTCTACTCGGCTCTGGTGAGACCCCACCTGGAGTACTGCGTCCAGCTCTGGAGCCCTCAGCACAAGAAGGACATGGAGCTGTTGGAGCGGGTCCAGAAGAGGGCCACAAAAATGATCCGAGGGCTGGAGCACCTCTGCTACGAGGACAGGCTGAGAGAGTTGGGGCTGTTCAGCCTGGAGAAGAGAAGGCTGCGGGGAGACCTTATTGTGGCCTTTCAGTACTTAAAGGGGGCCTATACAAAAGATGGGGACAATTTTTTTGGCAAGGCCTATTGTGACAGGGCAAGGAGTAATGGTTTTAAACTAAAGGAGGGGAGATTTAGGCTAGATATAAGGAAGAAATTTTTTTACACTGAGGGTAGTTAAGCACTGGAACAGGTTGCCCAGAGAGGCAGTGGAGGCCCCATCCCTGGAAACATTCAAGGTCAGGTTGGACGGGGCTCTGAGCAACCTGATCTAGTTGAAGATGTCCCTGCCCACTGCAGGGGGGTTGAACTAGATGACCTCTAAAGGTCCCTTCCAACCCAAAGCATTCTATGATTCTATGATTCTGTCTTTTTTTCAGATTTTTTTTTGAAAGTTGAAGGTTTAAAAGGTTTTCTTTTTTAAGTTTTTGTTTTGTTTTGTTTTTAAAAATAATGCTATGCACTTAAAATAATATGCATCTCAATTTTTTTACTTTGTGTTCTCTGGGTGATACACCCTTTATGCAGTACAACTTGCTTGCATCAATATGCTCTAACATGGAGGTTAATAACCTGTGTCTTATGTTGCTGGAGGCCCCACTAATCTTGCTAACAGCTGCAGGAGAGAGGAAGTGATGCTTTTAAACATTTGTTGTTGACTGCTATGAAGAGAAAGTATCTGACCTACTTTTTGGTCTTTCAAGATGTAGCAAAGTTGAGCAAATTCCCCATGCTACTTGTCCTACTGAAGACAAGGACTCCCTTGAAGAAAGGAGATAGAATTTGTTTTTCCAGCTATTACCAGACTAAATTGGAGAAGAGACTGAGTGCTGGGTTAGATGGTGACAAAAAAGGGGACTACAATATGAAAACTCCTTGATAGCTAATGATGTTAGAGGAACAACTTCTGCATTCACGTTCACTGAAGCAAACGTTACATTGGTCTGCAGTTTACAGGATGCTTTCCTATACTAGATAGAAATAACACCCTTGGGTCTGTGAAACTCAGTCATTTTTAGCTAAAGTAATCTGGGCATATGAAGGAAACTTTCTGTGCAAAATAAACAACACTTGCACAAACAATTGAATTTTATCCTTTTCTTCTATCTTCCTGCATGGATTTTGTACGACTGGACTTAGGTAGTAACAGAGAGAGGAGAATCCAGCCATGCTCTCCCTACTTCTCCAGTCAGATGATAGTCTTTTGACAACACAGCATAACTATTTCCACGTCAATCTGTAGATTTTTAGAAATATAGCCCCCTAATTACCCCTCCTATACCTAACAGCTTCTGCTGGAAAATCCTTGCTGCAGAGATCCTTCCTGTCTAGTTACACCAGCATGAACTTTCTTCTTAGGCAGGCCATGATGAGGAATCTTCCAGTAAGCGGTGATGTATTTCTTCAAGTGATGTATTTCTTTGGTAGATGGACAATGACCTAAATTATCTCATTTTCATTTTTTACTATTCATCTGCTTTACACTGTGAACCTCATGTGTATTCAAGTAATTTCTAAACAGTGTGGGTTCTGCTGTCAGAATGAAAGTCAATTTTTTTTGCCATAAAGGATTGTTACTGCTCATATAGGAATTATCAATATTTTCTGTGGCAAGTTCTTGCCAAAATTCTACTGGCAACTGACAGTCTCGTGTGATGTTCCTAAACATGCTTGCACATGTCCTGCTTGTTTGGAAAGTCACCAGCATGAATATAATACCCGGTTTAGATGTGTGATGTGCTGAAGTTACTGGAAATCTGCGTGTGTATGAGTATCAACACTCAAAAATTTTAAAATAAACACTTTAAATGTATGAATTCAAACTGAAACCATATGCTGGTCCACATTTGTAACTGTTTTTCATAAGACCATATGCAGACAGATACCCTAGCTAAAAAAATATAGTAACAAATATATCTTTGTGCTTATATATCTGGGGTATTATTGTTTTATGTCAGGTTTATCATTCATTCTTGCAATCTGTTCTCCAGTTACCTATATTTTTATTCTCAAAAGGTACCAGTAAAGACAGTGAACAGCTTTTTTCTTTTTTTTTTTTACCTGTAAGTAGGCCATGAAGCCATGGTGAGACACCCTGTCAAACTTGTATGGAATTTCTGTGAGCCCCTGGGATCCTGGTTCAGAAGGTCAGTGTTGAAATTCTACTGCATTTCACAAATGTATGGCCTTATGCTGCCGTCTGTCTGCTCTGCAGCTGGGAGTCAATAGTGCACCATTAGTTTTATGTACCAAATTGCAGCTGGTTTGTGTGTTTCTGAAAAGCTGTTAAGATTTCTGCTGTACCATTTACCTCATTTCAAAGCAGTTTCTTTTGGACTGCTTTGGCTCTTTATGGGAAAGCAGATTGCAAGGCTGAAAGGTTTGACATCTGTACACAGGTTCTTTTTTCTTTGCCCCCCAAAACAATGCCATTCTTACCATCTTTATAGAATGCAAGAAGAACCATATTAGTGTTGTCTGTGATATCTGTCATTCTCACAACTACTATCATGACAATGTACCACCATATTCCAACATATCATATGAGATCTCAAATTGCTAATTCAAGCCAAAGCCTATGATTGGCTTTTTTATTACCCCATTTTTCATAAAAGCCTCTGACACTGAATTGGGACTGACTAGCATCCTACCAATTCTGTATATTAAAGACTATTACACCTCATTATTGTGACAAAGGTTGTAAGCGGAGAAAGAAATGGCACAATATTAATTTATTCTTTTCTCATAATATGATGAGACTGGCACTGTAAGTTTTATAAATTTATTGTGTTTTCATTGCAGATCTTAACATTTCAGTCTTCCCGAGATGCAGTTTTGTCCATTTGAAGTTATGGTGCATGACCAAGTACATGATGAATACAAAGTACTTTGTATATCTCACATCACATCCATTTGACCATGCCACCAATAAGAAACAATTTGACAATTTCAAATTAGACAAATTTATAATTTGACAATTTGACAAATTTTGAAATTTGTCAATTTCAAACTTGAAATTGTCAATATTATCTTTAATATTCATTACTTGTAATTGTACTGTATTTTAGTGAATTCAAGTCTTAAAAAAATAAGAAATGAGGATATGTATTTTATAGGCAAGAATACTAGTTTTTAGGCAGATGCTGTATTAGAGATTTTCATTTATATTCCAAACTATTTCATCTAAAAAAGGTGTTATTCAAATACACAAATGTTGATTTCTACATGCCCATTTATTGTCCTTATAGCTAAACCCTAGATAACCCCTGCTGATTAAAAGCAAAGATATTTGTTATTGCAATAATCAGAAAGAATAACACACATTTTTTGAAATAGGAAAGCAAATTGACAAACTGTGCATTTATTTTCCATGTAGTCAGCCATTTCATGACAGTAAAACAAATCAAGAGAATATATCTTTTATACAACGCTGTTTCATTATTATTTAAACTATAATTTTCCCAGAGAAACAGCATTGTGCAGTTTACCTATATGCAAAAACACTTGTAAAACTGAGTGATTAATGGAGGGTCATCATTTATATCGGAGAGTAGGGGAATGAATTCTGTATCATTATGTTCCTGTGAGGAATATGAAGGTAATAAAACCAGCATTTGTTCTGAGTTGTTTTCAAGAATATGTGCTGTTAATAGTATTGCTAAACTTAATACACAGGCTGTTTTCTTAGCTGGCTGTGAGTGTAGTCCTGACCTCAAAGAAGACAACTGGTCTTCCTAGTTTCTTCCTTCTCTTGCAAGATTACCTTGTCAGGTTATTTCACTACATGTCAAGTGAAATAACCTGACAGAAGTGGCCCTGCTATGTAAGGCATAATGGAAGAATTACTGTGGGAGAAAGGAGGTAAAAGCTACTTTAGCAGCCTTCCTCCACAAGATATTTGAACATAATCACCAGGTAATGCAATCTGAAGTCAGGAGTTGGCTTAAAAGAAAGAACAAGAAACAGGAAAGATCAGAAATGACACCTAGAATTTCCAGGGTGAAGTTCAAAACATTAGAAATGCTGAGAAGTTTGTGCTGAATTTTTTCATAATTCTGTTCTTAATGCTGTAAGCAAATTCAACAGAGTTTTTAACTTCAATTTTTTTTATGAGAAATATCAACCTACATGAACGCTTTTCAGTGAAGACTGGTTATGCTTCAAAATAGTTCTGCTTTCTGCAAATAACACAATGAAATTGTCAAAGCACCTTACCCATTACTGTTTTAGAAGAATGTCACATCATAAGCAGGATAAAATCTAGTGGTTTTGTTGTTGTTGCTTAATTGACTTTTTTTTCTTTCCAAGTAGATCATGTTCCTTAAATTTCCAATATAGGCATTATGAAAAATTCATAACAGAGACCTGGAAACCCTGGGGAAAATGTTAGCCAAAATGTATAATTTTTTAATATGTTTTCTACAGACCATTTTTATAGAGGTACCCACCCTGTAACTCTGTCTCAGTATGTATGTTTAATGAAAATCATGTGAAAGACACAACCTCTTTCCTAGTTACAGTTTGATTCAGAATGCAGTACCTCTAGCAATAATGGCTTAAGCAGTCACTTTAGTGTTTAAACAGCTGCACAGTCAATTTAACTCAGTTTAAAAGTATCCATCATCAGTTAGTCCATTTTGGTTAAACGGACAGTAGAGGTTATGCAGCCTGAATTGCTGGGGGGCAGGAATGTCATAATCAAAATGTGATGCTAAATAATACGGCTCGTAAGAAACTGCTTAATCCTATCTTCTGAGGCTGTTGTAACAAAACTGATGATTATATTCTGTTTATCAGAGCCATTGAGAGTGAATTAAGTTGTACTATTTTCTGCAGAGATTGGGGGCTTTTCCTTTGTTCCACATCTTATTTGACAAATCTGTAGGTAGATTTGCATTCTGCCTGCTAAGTAGATTCTGCATGTACCACTACTTAAAGTTACTGCAAAAACTCAAGAAGAACTTTTCCAGCAGAGAAGCTTGAACCAGAACTTTTAGTGCTTGGAGGATTCTTGCTTAGAGTGAAGACTCTTGCATCCCTAGCCTTGTCTTAATCTTTTCTTCTCCATTTCTAGGCTGCCTTCTTCACAGTAGGTGTCTTAGCACTCTTGCTTGTGATGTGGTTGTAGTTGTAGATGCAGTGTTCTGTAGATTAGAGATCACAGCCATACTAAGAGCTCAATAGTGCATTTTTTTCCAGGATCAGAAACTCTGCTAGTAGATTTTCATGGGTGTCAGGAATCAAATCAGTAGAAGGAGCACCAANGCACCTGGCAGAGCATGGGAAGCTGAAAAAGAAAGTCCTTGACTAGTCTAAGCATTACTTAGCAACAACTAAAACATCAGTGTGTTATCAGCATTCTTCTCATGCTAAATCCAAAACACAGCACTATGCCAGCTACTAGGAAGAAAAGTAACTCTAACTCAGCTGAAACCAGGACAGCCTTCTACCAAAGTACTGCAACATGTTCTTTCTTTCATGATGTAATCAAATTTTCATACTGTATTGAAAGCATGATAAGTAAGTGGTATTGTTTAGTTTTATGTTCTTATAAATGTGTATTGTTCTCTCTGTGAAAATAATACCATTTCACTGATCAGAGCAATTTATTGTCTAGTACCAGTAAGGGAACTCTCTGATTTGTGTGTGACAGAAGTCCACAAAACAGATCAAAGATTATTACTGTTCTGTTCAGAATGCTTGAATGCAACTTTCTGAACAAGGAAACAAACAAACAAAAAGATCTGGTTTCAGCTAACTGTATCTCAGCAATCATAATCCTTTGATATTAATGTGGATGCTCAGGTAAAAGATAGGCTCTCCAGCAACACAGCAATCCCCTTTGAAGGTCTAATTGTCCTTATATTTATAGCACAAATGCTTCATTTTTTCTGTTTGGTTTCAGCCTCTGAAAAAAAAGCTAGACTAGAAAGTCACTGCTGAAAAGAAAATTCCTACTGGAGAATGACTGCTAAGAAATAGTGTCTCATTAAGTTTCCTCAAGACTTTCATCTGCAGTTATGGCAGAAAACTCAAAACAGCTCACAACTCATCTACACTCAGGCCTTTAAAAGCTTAATCCTTTCATGAAATAGGCTTGGTTGCTCTTGGTTCATTTAATATGGGAACCCTGTTTGTCTCATGGCCTGCAAGTCTGCTCTTCATCCATTTGTATGCTCCTCTCTGAAAGTGTAAGACCAGGTTAATAGTAAATGAGTGTTCTTGTCAGGATTTCCAGTTGCTGAGAATCCCTAAAAGCAAGGAGGGATGCTGTACAGATGAAAGCTTACATCTGCTACATGAAGGTGAATGCTCTACCTTGATAATATTGAATGGGCTGGAATAATTAGTGCAACAAACAAACAAAAATATCACAGTTGTACTTTAACCTTGTTAGCACCAGAACGGTTGTGCCATCAACATGTGTATCTAGTGGTGTGATAAGAATAATTAGTCTTGTCAATATGTAATATAGTATACCTGACAGGCACATAAGGGCAAGTGAAGCTCACACTTGGCAGATGCTGTTGACCAAATAGGCACTATTTAGCCAATCCCCCTGCCATATGGCTTCCTGTCCTGCTGCCTGAATAGAGTGGAACAAAGTGAGAATTTTGAACGTTCAGTGCCGGAGAGAAGATGGTCATAAGCCAAGGGANTGCCTGCTAAGTAGATTCTGCATGTACCACTACTTAAAGTTACTGCAAAAACTCAAGAAGAACTTTTCCAGCAGAGAAGCTTGAACCAGAACTTTTAGTGCTTGGAGGATTCTTGCTTAGAGTGAAGACTCTTGCATCCCTAGCCTTGTCTTAATCTTTTCTTCTCCATTTCTAGGCTGCCTTCTTCACAGTAGGTGTCTTAGCACTCTTGCTTGTGATGTGGTTGTAGTTGTAGATGCAGTGTTCTGTAGATTAGAGATCACAGCCATACTAAGAGCTCAATAGTGCATTTTTTTCCAGGATCAGAAACTCTGCTAGTAGATTTTCATGGGTGTCAGGAATCAAATCAGTAGAAGGAGCACCAAAGATGGGATGGGATGGGATGGGATGGGATGGGATGGGATGGGATGGGATGAAATTAAATGAGACAGCCTAAATTTCCTACCCATGGGAAGCTTCACAATTTCTGGGTTTCCCCTTTGATTCAGAATGAAAACTTGCCCAGCAGAATGAAATATGAAAAGTCTGACCAGATCTATTTTGAACTCTTGAAGAAGACTTCAAGTGTGCTCTTGAAAAGGCTCCCAATTACATGGATTTTTTTGATTTCTCATCTCTTCTATTTCCTACAAAAAAATGTCTTCTGTATTACTCTTCCCTTTTCCTTCCAGTCTTCCTCCTGGTTTGTCCCCTCAAACTTGCTCCATACAGCTTGCCTTTGTCGTGGTTTAGCCCCACTCGGCAACTAAGCACCACGCAGCCGCTCGCTCACCCTCCCCCTCCCCGGTGGGATGGGGGAGAGAATCGGAAGGGCAAGAGTAAGAAAACCCACGGGTTGAGATAAGAACAGTTTAATAATTGAAATAAAATAATAATAATAGTAATAATAATAATGATAATAATAATAATAATAATTGTAATAAAAAGGAGAACGAGAGAGACNCCTACTGGAGAATGACTGCTAAGAAATAGTGTCTCATTAAGTTTCCTCAAGACTTTCATCTGCAGTTATGGCAGAAAACTCAAAACAGCTCACAACTCATCTACACTCAGGCCTTTAAAAGCTTAATCCTTTCATGAAATAGGCTTGGTTGCTCTTGGTTCATTTAATATGGGAACCCTGTTTGTCTCATGGCCTGCAAGTCTGCTCTTCATCCATTTGTATGCTCCTCTCTGAAAGTGTAAGACCAGGTTAATAGTAAATGAGTGTTCTTGTCAGGATTTCCAGTTGCTGAGAATCCCTAAAAGCAAGGAGGGATGCTGTACAGATGAAAGCTTACATCTGCTACATGAAGGTGAATGCTCTACCTTGATAATATTGAATGGGCTGGAATAATTAGTGCAACAAACAAACAAAAATATCACAGTTGTACTTTAACCTTGTTAGCACCAGAACGGTTGTGCCATCAACATGTGTATCTAGTGGTGTGATAAGAATAATTAGTCTTGTCAATATGTAATATAGTATACCTGACAGGCACATAAGGGCAAGTGAAGCTCACACTTGGCAGATGCTGTTGACCAAATAGGCACTATTTAGCCAATCCCCCTGCCATATGGCTTCCTGTCCTGCTGCCTGAATAGAGTGGAACAAAGTGAGAATTTTGAACGTTCAGTGCCGGAGAGAAGATGGTCATAAGCCAAGGGAGGGGCTACCTCTTCACTGTCTTCATTCTCTCACCTTCCTCCAAATTCAAATTTTATAGCAGTCCTTTCAGCTCACCTATCAAGTTCCTGTTATTTTTATCTGTCTTGCTTAATGTAGATAAGGTGTGTCATCTGTTTTTGCAGCTTGAAAATAGGATGCTACTCATCTCTGGGTAAGTAGGTCAAATTTGGCTTCTTATGATTATTGACATTCTCCTTATGGCCTTGCTGTTGTACTCTTGTCAGCTGTAATCCATACGTGGAAGCACTCAAGGTAATGTAAAAGATAGATGGGATAATCACTGCAACCTGCTGCTGCATTGAGAAATGTAGTGCCACTACTTTTGCAATGTAGGTCAGCTTCCAGTGGACATGAAAAGCACCATCACCATTTATATCTTTGATCTCTGATTAGAATGAGTGAGTATTGAGACTGAACTACATGCCTCCCCAAGGTCCCCCCTTATCCCTTTCTGGAGATAAGGAAAGCTTGCTTTGCTGTAAATCAGAGATTTCTATCTCCAGAAAAATGAGTTCAATGCCTTCCGTGACTACTAAAAGCTCTGCGGAGGTAAAAGTAAATGAACTAGACTACCAGTTGCTGTCTGTTGGCATCATGAGTAACTTGAATGTTTTGCATGTTCTTCTGAATTTTTTCTTCTTGAGTGAAAGCGAAACAAAAAACCTGTATAACAAGTAATTTGTTTCATATTTGTAGTACTAGTAGCAGTAAGTTTGTTAGACTATTAGTATTAGTCCTGCTAACGTAAATACTGTATTACACATGTGGTTGTTACCAGGTGTTAATAGTCATATTTTTTCAGAAAGGTGTAACAAGGAAAATGATGGAAATAAAATACACAGAAGGGAAAAAAATACAGTATGTCAGCTACTACTGATTCCCCAGTCTTGGCTGTCAATTGCTGCTGGCCTTATTCTTGCATTGTACATATTTTCTCATAGTTTAAATACTCCTTAAAAACTCAAAGTTCCCTAAAACTTACTTATTTTTGATGCAGAAAGCACAGCCCTAACTTGTATATTATGTATGCATACGGCAAAGAGGGAAAACTTGAAACTTGTCAACTGGTCTAGAAAAGGAGATAGTCTCAGAATTAAGGGAACAAATACACACACATAAATATTAGTGCCAGTTTTCTCTACCAAATAGAGTTGTGAGTTGAACAGTTCCAATTTTCACTTCTATTGGATTTGGGCCATTTAAAATAACTGATGTGCATCTTGGTCTAATGAGAGCAGAATGTGAAAAAGAAATCAGGCCAAGTAAATTTTGAGGCAGAAAAAAGCAGTTAACAGTACCCTGCTTAATCGAGAAAAGGTAAAACATGCATCTAAAGAAACTGTTGCTCAGCTCAACACAGCAGGGACATGAAGTTCCTTTCATTTGACAGATTTCCTGGAAGTAAATTGCAGCTATTGAAATTAATAAGCCTTAAGTAAGATATTAGGTTGAATGAAAATAGTTTTTCTTTGGAAACAGGTAATTTTATTCCTAAAATACAGCAGAGACAACCTGCATCTTCTGAAAATAGATACAAAATAATCTGTGACACTAAAAATTATGATTAAAAATTAATCTACAATTCAAGGTCAAGTCATCCGACTTTACCTTCATTCTCATTTAAATACAATTTTCAATACATTTAGTATTCTATTTACATAATAGATGCTTAAAGTTTCCTCCCTTGTGAATTATGTCTGTGACTTAAGGCATGGAAATGACTGTCCTTTTTTTCCATTTTATTCTTCTTAAATCAGTGATGTTTTTATTTGAACTACTGCTACTCAACAAAAGTGTTTCAGGGAGTGATTGAGATTCAGAGAGGTTCCCCTTGGTATTTCATAGGAATGGCTGAAGTCTCTTCTTAAAAGTTAGCTACACTACATAAATCAGGAGTAATAATGTACTCTTCAGTGCAGCTACATCTGTAACTAAGATCACAATCTGAGTGTACAGGGAGATAGACAAGACAGTGGCTACCGATCAGGCTTCGTTTTAAGGAAAGAAACAAATGGAGTGGGCACAGAGCAAAGCATATGTAACTATAGATTTGCAAAATCAGGAAAAAAAAGTGTATGTTTGTACATAATACTGGATGTGACCTAATACACAGTGGGTTTGGCAATGTGTTTAATGGCTTGGTAACAAAGGAATGGTACAACTTGTCTTGCCTTCAGTATTACGTATAGGAAACACTGGTGAATACTTTTCATCACTCAGTAGAAATTTGTGACAATTTCCCGTGTCAGAACAGGGCATGTCTTACGCCCTTGGGATGGATGTTGGGGACATTTCTACCTAGCCTCCTACCCTTCTTTCTGAAAGGGTAGCCAACATATGTTCTTTCTCTAATGGTTTTCATTCTGTAAAAATAGATGAGAGGGGAGAGATTTTTTACCAGTGTAGTGAGCCAAAACGCTGCATCAGAGTTGTTTGCTTTGTGTGTTTCTGCATATGTGACATAAACAGGTCCCAAACAAGGAGTAGGTTACCTCAGAGGAGGACGACTTCAGGCTCAAGGAGTAATCCTGAGATCATAACCTGACGAAAGTGGAAGAAAAACCCATCTGGCTAGAAGGAACAGCCCTAGTCAAAAGGGAGCTGTAGCTAATCTTCTCCTATTAGCAATTCATGTTATCTTGGTGCTAAGCTTGTGCCTGCCTCATTATTCCAGGGATTCTGCCCATTTGCATTACTGTACTCAGGAGACGAAAACAATAAATGATGTCTGATCTTAAAGACATTAAATTTGGGGACAGGGAAAGTTAGTCCCTGGTTACATGTAGTCAAAGCTAACTACAAAAGGAAGTCAGACAGTGCAAAAGACAGAGTCTGCAAGCACGCAAAGAAACTTTTGTTCCGGAACAGTCTGAAATGCCTGTTTAGAAGGTCTGTTCAAACTGCCTCTGCTAAGACCACACCTGAGTGGGAAAAAAACATACTTAGTCAAACTAAAGTTCCATGGGGAAACAAAAACCAGCCATAACCCCCTGACTCCTTCATAGAAACAAATCTGTTGCTGGAAACTAACTGCTCAACCTTTCTGCAAAGAGTACTTCAGCTTCGGCCAGTATCCTGGGAAGATTGCATGCTGCAGCCTGTCCCTTACAGCTGTGCTCACTGCAGAAGCCCAGTCCCACTGGGCTGAACAGGTTTGCTATGTTGAGTTTGCCCAGCAAATCTGGTACTTCTAGGGAGACCTGCGTAACAGGCAGAACATGCGGACAAGAAATGCACAGCAGCATACCGTGCGGAACTGCCATCTTTCCTGTGGGGTGCCCAGCTCTTGCTCATGCTGAGCATGCACAGCGCCGCAGCAGGCACAATGCTTTCCCAAATGCTGGGGAGCAAACTGACGTAAATGCCAGCAACTCATGTAGCTGTCAGACCACTCTCTGCGCCCCAGAATCATCCCAAGAAGGGCAGCTGCAGAAGTGTCACTGGCTCCATGAAATACTCTAACAGGTCAGTATTTGAAAATTATTATTAGAAATATTTCTTTAGGAGTTAAGGGGAGGCAAATCTCTTTGTAAGGGCACAAAACAAGTGTGTAGATAGCTTAAGGTCTGATGGTGAAGTTCTTCTGGTGATTATTTTCCTTCTGCATAAATATAATGGCCACCAGTAATTTTTTTCTGACAACTGCACAAACTGAAATTTACTGGCCCCTATTTGGGTTATGTTGCCATTCCCCTTACAGTACTCTGCATAAACATCAAATCAGTGACTTGTGAAAGATGTACTCTAGAATCCTCTTCATCATGTTAAACATCTGTCTTAGATATGACCATCTTACTGCTGCATTAAGTTCACCATTCCAAACATAACCATATTTCACACATATTTTGCCTTTTGAAAATGTGTGATGTCTTCAGAACTAGTAAAATGAGAAATTGAAGTGAATCCAGCAAAGGAGTTTTTTAAAACAAATTCTTTAAAAGATAACTTCTATTTTTTGGTATATAGCACAATTTAATGGTGGGTTGATATTTAAATAATAACCATCTTTGTTAAAGATTCGGTAGCCCTATCTTTTTAAGCAAAAGTACATTTTCTGTGTGACAGTGTTCCTCAATCTTCTTTCAACCATTATTGCAAGTAAAAATGTTATGGGATGATGAGTGATAATGTAATTTATTTGTGTTTAAGTTCCAATAGGTTGACAGAAAGGCTGTAGAGGTATGTGTGAAATGGAGGACAAAGGTCTTCTGGAACTCCTCTGATCATTAAATCAATCTGTATGGTTCATCCACCTAAAGCAAAACTTCAGCAATACTTTTCAAAGGCAGCTGTTAAGTAGCTGTGCATGAGCACAAATTAGATCCCAACCACTATATTTAGATATTCCTAGTCCTCTGATTCTATGTGTGATTAACGACCATTGTTTCATTGCCTCAGTTTTTAAAACAACAGAACAAAACTTGTAAAAAAGATAACAGAACTTGTACTTTTTTTCAAGACTTCACGTATGAAATTTTAATATAGATTATATAACTAAGTTATATTAAAGCAGGTGAAAAGTATTGTAGAAGCTGGCAATGTGGAGTGGATGATGCCAGATATTGCAGAAACAGGGAGAAGTCTTCTGCAGAGAGTAGTTGAATGCTACCCTGGGGAACTGGATTTTTCTGTCTGCTGCTGGCACAAATTTCTAGTGTGATGCCTGGCAAATTGCTAAGACTCCAATTTTCAGAGAGCAACTTTCTTTGCTTTCTTTTCAGTTTCTGAGTAGATGAAATGAGACCTACAGTCTGCTTTGAAAAAATGCAGAGCAGTTACAGCTACAAATTTTCAGTGGCCATATACAAAGTATGCAAAGTTGCTTCTTAAAAAAGCTGCTGTCCATCTAATTTGAGTGGATCTTCAGAGACAAAGTGTGCTCTGCCTAAATTCCAATTTCCTGTTCCAAACCATGGTTTTCCAGAAAAGAGACTCAGCCAGACTGCTTTAACATTTAAAAACACCAACAGTCTTCCTCCTGGCTAAGATGCAGTCAAAAGCGGTATCTTGAAAATCCTTTTGAAACAAGTATCCTACTACCAGTCCAACCCACTGTACCCAAACTCTATCTTAAGTATCCTGGTAAAAAAAGAGAAACCTAGAATATGTAAAGGTCAACCGAGGAAGTTAGAACCAGTGCAATTTTTTAGTAAATGGAAATTGTTTTGTTGTCAGTAGTAGGGGAGCAGATGAGTGAAAATGTTACAAATTCTTGGCAGAGCAATAGTCTTTTGCAACAAACACGCACGCATTTTAAGTACATTTCTGACACTTTTAAATCACATTCCTTCCTTCTGGACAGCCTAGAAAACGGATAGACAACTTCATGGCAATTTAAAGATGACAATTTATAACTGAGATAATTTTATCCACGGTTTACAGACTTTTTACCATGTAAATGTTTTCCTGACATTATCACAGACATATCAGTAGTAATTGAACCAGACATAGTAGCTAACACTCTTGTCAGTATTGGCTCCCTATTAACAAAATTAGAAAACCTGACCTTACTGTGGTAAGAGAGGATAAAACAAAGGGAGTGTGGGAATGTTCTTCTTGCTTGAGGATGTGTTAGCTAGACTCCATTGCTCCTCCTAGCAAGTCTGTCTTGGTTAAATAAACCTATTTTACTAGACAATGCTAAAAAAGCTTTGTAATTCTGGTGACCTAATTACATTATATTTTAACTTTTAGACTATGAGGAAATTTGAACAGAGTTGTTTTAGGAAAACATCAATACAATGCATGCTTTAAGTTAGACTTGCCTTATCACCACTAAAATGACAATTAAGATAATTTAATAGCTTTGTCTCTCACTAAACTCTTCATAGGGTTTTCTCCCCTCCTAAAGCTTTTAGAAAGACCGTATAATTTTTTTGTAGTTTACTTTTTGTATAAAATCCAGCTGTTAGATAAGGGTGCCCTCTTACGGAGATTGTGGGCACAAAGTCTTATTAAAGTTTTCAGGATTTTTAAAATGTGATTAGTAGGCATGGTTTCCTTTATAAATCAACACAGTGGACAGTCAATAAACTACAGTAGGTGGACAAGTAATAAAACAAGTAATTTAGAAAGTAGAGACTTTCTTTGAAATAAGCACTTAGTTTCTTCATAGTATGCTTCTATGAAAATCTTTCTCTTTAGGGCAGTTTTGCCTTTGACTTCAGCAACAATTGGATTTCTCTTTCAATCACAGATAGAAATTGTGCAAGTACAATTAAAGCTGATGGAGAGGAAAATTAGTCAACCTGTGGGAAAAAAGGATTTAAGAAATGTGAATAGCTGGGGAAAGAGTTGATTTAAAGAAATAAATTTTTAAAAGCACCTAATCTCTGTCCACATTAATTTTCAATATTAATTTAATAACAATTATTTAGGGTTTAAGTCAGAATACAGGTACACATTTCATATATGTAAAATAGATCCAACTTTATCTGTATTACTGTGTGTGTTTTCATGTTGGAGACTGAGATAAATGCTTACATTGATGTACTTGTGAAAGGGAGATTTAGGCAAACCATTTTATGAGTAGAAATATTTTCTTCATTTCCTACTAAAAACTTATTTATTGTTAAAAATATATTTCTTTGTTATTTCTACTTAAAAGTGCCTTTTAAATGTCAATTAAAATACTATTAATATTTTTCAGCTATCCACAACTTTCCAGTCTTTCATATTCCATCCTCACCAGGTATAATGGCATATGCAGCAATGCAGAAGTTTTTTCATGTGGACATGTCAATATAATGTGACTGGAAAGACAGATGCAAAATCCAAGTCATATCCAGGTGCGACCTGACGCTATAATGCAGGCCAAACTAATCAGTTATGATACAGAAATAGTGTATTAATATTTCTATTATTATTCAAAATTAAACAGAACAGTTTAGAAGGTAGTGTGCTAATGAATTGCTTAACCAAGGCTTAAACATCTTTAAACATTTGTATTCACTGGTAACATTGAAAGTATTGAACATTGAAAGTAAGCTTGTATCTTTTTAATATCTAAAGATCTAAATCTTGTGTCCAAGAGCAAAAGGAATTGCCTGAGGAGGGAGCTCTTTAAATCACTGATGTTGTATTTTTTATTGCTTATCACTGTGAGCACATTTTACCTTTTGCTTTATAAGAAGGGAAATAAAAAGCTGCAGTTGGAGTTACTCTAACAAATAAATGCATTTTTAGTGAGACCATTTATGGAAAATGGTTCTACTGCCCCCACAGCTGAAAGAGTTAACAAACTGGAAGGGGTAAGGAAATAATAGAACAAATAATTTGAAATCTGGGAAAGATGTGTGATGGTAAATGGCTAAAGAACTGTCTTTTGAGCTTGTCTATAAGAACTGGCTGCTCTACAGGTATTTAAGATTACTGATGATAACGGCTCTACTTCGAACAGACAGAACGGGAGCCAGTCTTCAAATACCTGGTTAAGTGCAAGTTTTGACACTTCTACAAAATATATTTTTCCATCCACTTCACCTGTTCTGGTGTTTATAATGAAGTGGCAAAAGAATGTGTTTGCAATGTAAACTGATAATCAAATGTTGCAAGAGTCAAGCAATCCAATGAGATTTTGCACTAAATCGTTAGTTTGGTCCCTCTACAATGTTGGCTCACTCACTCATATCGAGACAAAAAAAGCAATACAAAAGGTGTTTCAGAAATACTAATTTTCTTTAAAACTTCTTATAGTCATCAAGAAGTTGAATTCAACTTTCTGTAAACAAATTGTATTTGTGGATGACAATTCCACTAAAATGAGAGAAAAAACCCGATATGCAAGTCTTCAGCAAGAAGCCGGAGACCACTGTTGGTGGGCTGTTGAAGAGGGTGAAAGAGCAAAAGCGGTACATTAATTCCCTTAAATTCAACTCACTGTCTTGAAGCAGTGTTTTCTGTATAGCCTCTGAGCCCAGTGACCCTGCAGCTCAATGAGACCTTTCAGATAACTGCTTCTAGGTTGCTTTGCATAGCAAGAAATTAATTTTTGCTTAAACTGAAATGGATGTACTATAGGAAAAGTTTAAACTGCAAATTTTGACTGTTGTTTATTTTTCCAGTATTTTTTAAAGTTAGATAATTTCATAGCCATCTATTCTAAGATCGCTGTGATTCTTCATTAGCAGATTTCAAAAGATCTTAATACCTCAGTGATAATAGTCCACTAGTTCTGCGGCACAAGCCACTGGCAGATACACCATGGAAGAGCAGAGGAATCACAGAGCCAGCAACACATTACCTTCTACAATTAGTAGGCAGTTTGATGCAACAGGTCTTCAGCATCAACTGAAGCTAGACCTGCAGTTCATGGGGCTGCTGCAGCAGCATCTCATGACATGGTACTTTTATATACTGCATATTTTGGCATGTATATTTTCTATGCTAATATTGCCTCATACCATCAAAAACCATCTTGCATTGAATTAGATGTCGAATTCTCAGAGTTCTGTCAAGGCAGAATGAGTTCACACACGTGACAATTCTCCTGTAGGGTGCCATCTGAATGGCTTATCTTAAAATGCAGGAGGAGCTACGGTAAGGAAAAGCCAGGAGAAGGTAGACAATATAAGGCTAGAAAGAAACACCTAACTGGACAGTGTAAGCAGTGAAGTCTGATGGTACAATTTTTAAAGAAAAATGACAACTGTTGATTAAGAGGAAGGGAAGATTAATATAAGTACATGTTAAAAAAATCCAGTGAAAAATTGTTTCTGACTGTTGACAGGCATTGAGGAAGTTGCTGGTCTTGGCTCACTGCAGAGACACCAGTGAAGCAGCTCCTGAGACAGAAATATTTCATGACTGACAGAAAGGATTGCTGGAGAAGAAAATAGGATCATTTTAATTTCACATAGATCCAATCCTTGTGAGGAAACTGTCACATCAATACAAGCATTGTGACTTTAACACGGCCCAGTGCCAAGCTGGAAATATGATGCAAGAGGCTAGACTTTCTGAAACCAATTGTCGACTGTCTCCTTGCTAATCATGTCCATGAATGAAAAGTTAGCACAGTAATGCATTATATGGTATAATGTTGTTTGGCAGGAAGCGTGGGCAGAGGGTAAGTCTGTTCTGTTCTTCAGGATGACGTATTGTAAGTAGGAAAGTAGATAAGGAACTAAAGGACTAAACGGGTCAAAATTCTTTCTTAGCTTTTGGAAAAAAGATGCTGGTAACAAACTGTAGTGATTCCCATTCCATTAATACTTCCATTTGGCTCCTTTATATTGAGATAGGTACTAGACATTTTTCTTCTAATATGTTTATATTCAGCACACGTTTGTGTCCGTGCTTTACTTCTCTCATGGTATACCTAAAGTAAGCTACACATTGCCACATGTATAGGATTAAAGAGATTACAAATAGTACGATCACTGTGATTCTTCAGGTGGCAATGCAGCTGTTAAGAAAGGTACTGATTATGAAGCTGTATCCACTCTGAACACTGAGTGGTGCTACAGTATTAACTATTGCAATTCACTCGATCTTCTCCCTTGGAAACAGGTTGTACCATCTGATAAACCCCATTGCTTTTCACTTATTAATTAGCTATTACAGTTCTGATCCTATTACTTCTATTAAACAGTAATAATGGCTTTATTATTATTATGGGGCATGACTAAGACTTTGTCTGTGTGAAAAAGGGACCAAATAAGTAAATTAGCTGTAGTCAGTACTCCTCGTCTGTGTGACCAGCACTGAGTAATCGCAGCCTAGTAATGAATCCAGATCCCATTGCAGTAGATGTTGTTACATAAGCAGACGAAAAATGCCACAGTGGTGTGGGGATGCTTTTGAATGACCTATTTCAATTTAATGTAACAAATTACTTATTTAATATTAATTTAGCATCCTGTGTCATAAGGAAATCTATTGGTTGTATAATGCACAGTAATTTTTAAAAGTACTGTCATTGTTAGCCAAATAATCACCATTATCTGGGATATCACAGGCCTGTCTTGTCCTGAAGACAAACATGACTATTCCAGTAACATTGGATACAGAAATGTTACAGATTTCAACATAGCCAAGGCAATTGGAAAGCAAATGTACATCAGCACTAAAACGTCAAAATGATAAGAAAAAGAATTGGAAACAAAAGAACATAGTAAAAAGTGGGGGAAAAACCCTTTATTTGGGTTGTCTTTTGAGAGAGAAGGAGAAAAAATAATAAGAAAATTCTCCCTCTGTATGTGATCTCTTCCAGTTTAACATTCAGCTTTAAATGCATACAGAAATCTAAAGGGTTTCATTGGTAGTCACCAAAGTCAGGTAAAACTGTCTCCTGTGCTAAATTACAGCTTCTTAGAATATATGTTGTTTAGACCAACCAGACTGAAGACATCAAGTACTGTTACTATGCTGCAGGGAATAAGTGCCATTTTTACTTTTTTTTACTTATTTAAAATGAAGAGAAAACTAGACACAATCAAGAAGCTGGTTTCTGGAGTGTCCGACAGGACAATGTGGGTACTGTTTCATGCAGGTTCCATGTGGCTGGGGGCTTGTACCAAATCTGACAGAACTTGGGGAAAGGACTACGTATTCTACAGAAACACGTGACCCACTATCTGTGCTAAAAAGTGAAGCGGAAAATGCCCTCTTAGCACCTCTTCCTCCCTGCCGTGGTATGCTGGTGCTGTATCAGGAAAAGTGACAGATTTTGGGCAAGCAAATATGAGCGCAGAAGACAGATCACATAAGAACATTTTCAAATTTATGTTTGTGGATTTTGTTAATGTATTTTTCTTCATTCTAAAGAAGGTGAAGATTTATTTCTAAAGATGAAGGAAGCAATTGCTATTACTTAGATTATTATTCTGTTGTGACCAGTATATGCTGAATTTTCATGCTCCAACATCAAAACTATCCTATGTTGCCCTTCCCTGCTCTGAAGCAGTAGGGAATTCAAGACATTTCCAGTGACTTTTCATGGTCTTACGTTACACTATGGCCACGGACAAAACCTACAGACATGACTAATTTATGCAGCCTTCTAGATCCACTGAGGTTCTAAGGTGATCAAAATGGGGAATCGGTGCACACAGCGCATCCAGGCCACAGCAGGAGGCCTTCAGGAATATGAAGCACTGATGGTGAAAGTGCCGAGGAGCCTAGGTGGGCTAGCATTTTAACTCAGGGGCTAAGCATTTTAACTTACACTTAGCTGTGGTTTTGGTTGCGGCTAGCTATCTGTAATGGTTTTAGATACACACTGTAAGAAATAAGAGCTGTAGAGCCTTAATGCTTAGTGCTCTTCAGGTGCCTATTCTCCCCTAAAATCTGTACAGAACTACTGCCTGTTGTCCACACCCAAAAGCATGGAGGGCATTGTTACTGTCTAAGCAAGAAACAACTCTGAGGCACTTCCTTTAGTAAAATAACACATAAAACGCCTCTTCTTGCACTGGCTAGCTTATTTTTCGTTGGTTGCTTTCCAAGAGATTTTCAAAAGTTATTACAATTAGCCATCAGTAGAAAAAACACCCCTAAATATTTTTAAAAGCTCATTAGGAAGATGTCTAATGTTACAGCCCAAGGACGCCAAGGAATGACTTCCGCACGGAAACCCACTTAGCACTGAACGTGAGTGAAGAACAGCAAAAGAGAACGGCTTTGAAGAACCGCTTTGGCTTTGGGTTTACAAGAAACGACCCACGCAGGCAGCGGGAAGAGAAGCGTTCCACGACCGCAAAGGGCACGCCGCCGCGGGAAGGAGCGTGAGCCGGCGGGCAGGCGCAGCCGCAGCCGCACCCTGCGCCAGCAGAGCCGGGAGAGCGGCGCGCCCCTCGCCCTCCCTCGCCGCGCCCGTGCCCCCCCGCCCCGGGCCCCGCTGGCTGCGCCCCTC
>VYZW01057008.1:20511-31793 GCA_013401315.1 Balaeniceps rex | reverse complement strand
GCTCGGCTGGCGGGGCCGGGCGAGGCCCGGGGGGCGGTGGCTGCAGCGCGGAGCGGAGGAGACGGCCCCAGCGGCTGGGAGGTGGCGGCCGCCCCGCAGCGCGGAGACGACACCGACCTGGGGCATGGGGGAAGTGAGTATCGCGTCTTGTTCGCGGGGGCTTGCCCGGACTTTGCTCTCAGCTGCCGCTCGCGCGTCCCTCTGCCCCCTCCTCGCCTGGCCTCGCCTGGAGGACGGCCGGAGTGCGGAGTAACAAGTAGGTAGTGTGTTCGGTTGGGTCCCCTATCTTTCTGTTGCTTTTGTCTTCCCCATCACTGTGGCATCTGGCTTTTTCCTTTTTTTTTTTTCTTTTTTTTTCTTTTTTTTTTCTTTTTTTTTTTTTAAACTGGCATTAGCATTTGGGGAGCTGCTTTACCGGCAAGTTTCAGGTTCTCCTAGTCTCCAGCTTGTTAAATTCTCTCCCGTACACCCACCGAGGGAAGAAAATTAATCTCACACCAAGCTACGTCTGCGGTCCCACTTGGTATCTCTGAGGCAACAAAGAAAATGTATTCTTCTTAATTTGCCGTGAAAGATAGTTTGCAGCCGTGGAGGTGGAGCAGGGTGAGCTCTAGATGGAGGATTTTCCTCTGTGCCATCATGTCCCCTTCGTTGCTAAGCAGTGGTGACCACATCTGTAGAAAGATGGAAGAAGCACACGGAGGAGAGAGAGCAACAGGCAAAGCTAGGAAGAACAGCATGTTCTCATCTTGGGCAGCCTTATCTGCTGGGTATTTGTGTAGAAAATAAAAACCCGACGCATTAATCATTCTATGCGCCTTGTTAGCTTAACTCTAAACTTCTCGCATCCCATCTTGTACTCCAGGTAGAGCACAGTTATTTTGTTTATGCAAATTGGTTTGTCGTGACTTTTATACAAAGAGTGGTAATTTAGAAAAGCACTTAGTGCTTTCCACACGAGTCGTACTGCTTCAACCTCAAAAAAATCTTGGTAGCAAAACGATGGGAGCAACCCTTACACAAAAGCACATGGTGGATTTATGAAAAGTCATGCAGTGGGAAGTTTTTCATCAAGAAAATTAATTTCAGTACACTTTTCCCCTACTTACGTAAATTCAGATTTTCCTGTTTAACTTGAGAACTCCAATCTAATGTTTCTTTGTTACCAATATGTCTCATTGTTTCTGGAATATATTAAAAACACTTCTAGTTTGAGTGGGATGCAAAAAGCAAAATTAAGTAGTGGAAGGGAAAATTTGATTTCCCCCCCCCAGTTGAACTTGTTTCAGAGCAAATATATGCGTGGGAGTTAGCAACAAAACTCCCCCAAAAACATAGTATTTCATAAGATGAATTACTTTAATGACATGTTTACCGTTTGATGCATAGCACCACAGCACTATTAAGGTGTGAATTTTCGTATGGAATGAAAGGCAGTTCTGACACTGCCATTTTCATGTCAATAGTGTGTGTGTGGGGAAATGCCTTCTAGCTTCTAACTGGACTGAAAACCTACTTTTTATTAGAATCTGATCAGTCGCTGCATTGTCGTCGTTTGCCAAACACAGCTGTTGCAGGCAAATAGGAGGAATCCATCCTGTATGTGGCCTCTGATCAATCTGTGAGAAACACAGCATCTCCTTGGCCAGTCCCGATGGAGAAGGGTGTGTCAGGGTTGGAAGGCAGCGCTCTGCCGTGTGCATTGCACACGGAGGTTCTGGACAGTCGGAGGTGTGCACAGGGTGCTGCAAGATGTGCCAAGGGCCAGGTTGGCCATCAGCCAGTCCAAGGGGTTTAATGTCATCTTCACCCACACTCCATCCCTGTCACCTGTCTGTGTTAGGGATTCAAGAGGATAGTTTCATCTCGGCTCTTGTTTTTTTTTTTTTTTTGTTTTTTCTTTCTTACATATTTTTAAAAATACTGTATTTTTTGAATGATCTTCTGAAGGTGTATTTAGCTGAAGTTTATACCAACACAGATTTGATGAAAAGACAAGATTTGTGTAAATCTTAGGTATTGATAGATACTTTTATATTATTCCTAAGAGACACAAAAGCAAGCATTGCCCCTTTCATATTTAAAACATTATTCAGTGTTTGCAGCTGAAGTTCAACAGAGAGAAATGGAAATGAGTGAAACAGATTGTTGATTTTAAAATTACACATGTTAAAAGAAACACAAAGTACAGATAAATAGTATGCGATGTCAACAAATTCCCAGGCTTTTAAATAATTTTATTAATCTAAGGTTTTATTAGCAGCAGTATGATATTGATATGGACAGATTTTGCTTCAATATTTTATTTTAAAACTCATTTCTCTTGTTTGAGGCAAAGATGAAGCTTTGAGGTAATGCTAAAAAGAGAAATACTTTGTTTTTCTTCATATAAGCAAATCTAATGTATTGTTAATACATAGTTACTAGTCATAAGCAGTGATAGCATGTAGAAGACATTCCACCTTATTCCAGTCCAAGGAAACATACTATCCCTGGATCCAATCCTTTAAGCACATACGTCCTCATTTAATTTTTTTATAGGAACACTGAGTTGGATGCCTTCTGCAGCATGTCCTTTGGGACTGTATATGTGCATACAATCCAGAACACACGGAGAGAAAACTGGTATAATTTAATATTCAAAAAGATTTTTTCCTCCTGTTGAAATAAATTGTAAAGTCAGCCCAGGACAAGGATGTATTTATCAATAATAATCACAGATGTCACGCTCCGCAGAGACAGTTGAGTCATTCTCAACGTTGAGTGGTTGTGCTGGTTGAAGCACTTGTGTCCAAAGCACATTGTTCTGTTACCAGGGAAGATTTCCCATTAATTGTCTTATTCCTCTTGTTAAGGTTTTTGTTACCGTTAACTAGCTGATTTCCAGATAGGAGATAAACCCTTTCTCACATTTCTAAATACAGGTTGCATTTTCCCATGTGGTGTAATAAGTTCAGTATAAATAGTTTTCTTAAAGTCTTGGAAGAAATCCACTGTAGAAATTCAGTAGCAAAGCAGAAGTTTGAAAGAAAAATTAAAACATCTTGCATGCAATTGTTGCATTCTGGAAAAAAAAACCACAACAGAAATGTGAATATATTTTCATATGTGAGCAGGTAAGTTTAATACAGTTATTTCCATAGAAGTTCTGTCAAGTTCTTTGTCAAGGTTGGACTCTTTCTTTGAAAGTCACACCATTAAATTTTCTTGCCTGTAGTTCAACAAGTTAAGTAAAGGAAAAAAAACAACAATGCTCCAGCAAGCCTCTTTGAGAATATGCACTTTTGTGACATATTTGTGGCAGATATTAAATGGGCTCCTGTATCTGCACGTTCAGTTGATCCTTTTGGGTTATTATTCTGTTGACAAGATTATTGACGTATAGATCTAGTTTATCTTTCTTTTAGCCTGAGATGGTATCTTTCTCTGATGATGCATTTTCAGAATCATTATCCAATGGTATCCTGAGCTTTTGGACATAAAACTCTTGTTTAAAATTCCCATATCCTAGACAGAGTGAGCTGAGTAGCCAAGAGACATAAAGCGTCCCTCTGTGCCCTTGCAGTGTTACCTGCTTGTGTAGATGGGCTGGAGCACGTATTCTCTAGCAGCTGTTCCTTGCATCCAGGGGTCGGCAGCGCTGGGGTGCCATAGGGACTGGTACCATGCCCAGCGGACTTGCCAGGGTATAGAGATCTGATGCCATTTATGCTGCACCCAAAGCAGCAGCAGGCAGGTTTTCTCTATTTTTGGTCTGTCTTGTGGGTACTCCTGAGAGACCACCAAGTCTTGCTGCCCGAGTTCCTGGAAAAAACTAGGCAAGCCCATTGCATTTGACTTGCTGTTTGGCTTTGTATCTGGACAACTGTGATTTACTGTACAGATTATCCTAGTAGGAAAACGGGTAGGTAATAGAGTGAGAAGATATGGAGGAAAAATAACCAAATAGAAAACACAATCTTGAAACACACTTTGATCTCATTTTAAGGTGCATATAACTTTACAATACTTTTATTATTTACTGATTTACCTTGCTACAATGTTGTTGACAAGGGGGGTTTTGTGCCTTAAGTATGCAATTTGAAATCTTACCGTGTTCAATATATCTCCAGGTTTCCTGAATGTATAGTGTATGTCTTGGAATATTTACAACATCCCTGAGAAGTGTTTTGCCCAAATATTTTTACTGCATATAAATAACTTCTAGATCAGTGGATAGGCTATAACAGATAGGAATAATAGATCCTAATTCTCGGAATCTTATTTTTCTGTTTGCGGACTAACTGATGTATTTTTAAGAAGGATTTACTATATTTTCCCATGTTAAAAGGTGTATACAGCTCTTTTTACAGAAAGAGACCTCACCTTCCTCTCAAGTTATTCACTTCATTAATAACATGACCCTCAGTTTTAGGTGGGAAAAGATATTTCAGAATTAGAGTGACACCTTGGAGGACTTTTAAAGACTATATAAGTAAGTAAAACAAACGAGAATTGTTATGTTTTTTTACCTTTATAATCTTAAAGACTTAAATCTATTGTATGTCCTTCAAGTGACGTATCAATTTTCAGTTCTTTTTTGTAAGACAAAGGCTGTCATAGAGAAGACATGATTTAAAGCTTCCAGGGTGTAGATACTTGTGGTTAATACTTAATGATATTTAATGATATTTTGTAGCAGTTTCTGTGGCTTAAAAAAGATTACTTTGTTAATTAGATTTAATAAATTGAATGAAAGAAGAGTCCGTTTGTCTGGAGCACCAAATAGACATGATCACTTATTTTGTCTTTCTTTCTTTCACTCTCCTTCTGTCTCCTAATCCCTAGAGGCGTATTTTATTTTCATCTTGCTGCATCTTTGTCCTTTCACTGAATTCAAGCAGAGTTTTTTCCTTCCATGTAGTGATGATGTACTACTTCATGGATGATGAAAAGGAATAAAATAATGACTTCCAGAGGCTTTGCTGCACTAAGTAAACAGAGATTGGATTTGTGATGATGGACACTTATTAGCAAAAGTATATGTGTTTATTTTATTTCTAAAGAATCACAGTGGTTTTCTATTTAGGGATGACACATACTGTTCTCATGAAACATGTACACCAATATATCTGAGATGATAATTTAGAGAAGTTCAGAAGCTTGAAAGGGACTTTGGTGAGGCACTACAAAACTAAGTGTCTATTGTTTTCTGCTGTAGAAAGTTGATTCAACTCTCGACAAAGTCTTCAGACACTTGCTTTCTGAGAAGTTCTATCTATTGTGAAAAGAGAGTGCAGAAATTATCGTAGCCTTGTGCTTTTCCACCTTTTTCTTTTGTGGATTCCAAAAATTTTCCAGAGCCTTTCAGAAATAGTAATTTTCTATATTGCTGTAAATTATGCACTTTCTGCTGCATAATGCTTTACTTTTTGTGGATTTCATGGACCAGTGGCCCACAAGATTCAAACAATTACCTAATAATTTAAAGACATCCAGAGGGTGAGAGAGTGTTTCTATTAATCTAAAAAAAAATTATTTGACAACTCTAAGATGACAAATCATAGGAATTACTTTAAAATTAAGTAGTACTGCATGGATATGCTGAACAATTGTCTCATAATTTTGCTGAGGGACATAGATATAGAAGTAGGGTGTTCTGCACAGAAACCAAAATCACCCTATTCTAGAAATGAATCTCAAGTTCTTATATTGTAAAGTGGTTTTTAGGGTTTGCATTTTGGGGTGGTGTTTGGGTTTTTTGTGTTGTTTTTTTTTTTCTTTTTTTTTTTAACAACTGCCGTGCCGTGCCGTGCCATGCCATGCCATGCCATGCCATGCCATGCCATTAGCTTTCCCTGTAAGAAACAAGTAAATAAGTAAATTTCTAATTTTTGGGGGAGTGATGACTGGTTTTGTTTTTTAGAGAAATGGTTGACAATGTGGCGACTGAATTACAGAGGCAGATAAAACAGAAGGCAAATGGCATCAAGCATTTATAAGCCTCAGAACAGCAACTCCCATTCTTTTAAGCAAATGCCATCATTTCTAGGGCCAAACACAGGTGTATTGTGTGTTTGAGAGCAGGACTGATATTTGCTTTTTCTCAAGCTTTTACATTGTTAAAACATTTATGTTAATGTATTACTCTAGAAGCGGGACAAGGGTGTCGGGCAAGGTCATTAGTTGCTACTCCATTTATATTTGTTGTTTACAAGGATTCTATTCCAGCTCAAATAGAAATAATAAATAAGGATGATCTTTAAGATTTTCTGCTTAGAATCTGCCCCTGGTCAGTCAGATTGAGGACAGTGTTCCTCCCATCTTTGGACAAATGTGTCAAATGACAGTAACTTCATACTTTGTATGTAATTTAAGAACTGTAAATGTGTTTATCAGCAAATGAGCTAGCTGCAAAACCCACAGCATTTTTCATGGTTTTGCATTACGGGGATGTGTGCTCATAGGTATCTTTTAGAAAGACATGGGTGTTTAATTTTGGGGATTGAAGGAGTCTCTGGTAACTGATTTTCTAAAAGTCGTATTGTTTTAGTGCCATTCTTCTAGTTTCTTATGCAGTGTGCATTTTCTGGTTCTTTTCCAAAAATTGTAGCATTCTGTTTATACTGGTTTTAATTTTTAATTTTAGAAAGTTGTGTATGAATTTGAAGATACTCAGAAGTTTCTTTTTTTCTTAAGCTCATAGAGCTGTTTTTTGGCTAAGCTATAAAATACGTCTGTCTTTTTATCTGTGTACGCTTCTACCTCATCTGGAGTTCTAAGAGATGCAGGGAAGTGAAGGGGAAGGAATGCAGGCACTGACTAATAGGCTATTCCCCTCTCCTGATGAGTACTTGATTAAATTATTTATTCCTACTGTATGACTGGGAAGGAAGGAACACGGAAGGTTTTGAAGCTGAGTGTCATTCCACAGTGCTGATAAAGTACAGTGGCTCTGGTGGTCTGGTCTGAAGCAGCTGCTTTCTTTTTGCCTGAAAAAGAAAATGGTGGTGAATTAAGTAAAAAAAAAAAAAAAAAAATTACTTTTTTAAACCAACTGCTGCACTTTATATAGTGCTTTTTAAATAAATGTTTTCTGTGAGTGTCTTGAAATTCTGTTTTAATTACATTGCAGTCATGCAATATAATCGCTGCTTTCTGCAGCAAAGCAGCACTTCAGGGCAAAGACTCCCTTGTTTCTAGGGAACCATGTACTACTGCATGTGTATTAAGAAAAGTTGTGAGCCTACATCAAGGAACAATAGATTAGTCCATGTACCAAGTTGCATTTTGTTGTTTTTTGGTTGTTTTTGGTTTGTTTTTTTTTTTTTTAACTTGGCCATCTAAAAAGATGTCTTCAATCCACTGGGGCAGCAGAGAAACATAGGGTTGAGTTTTGGCACTTCTCATTCTGAATTTGACACTGTTTATTTTCTTCTGCATACAGAATTTATAAATATGCATGTGAGTTAAGCAATGGTAGTCAATACAGGAAGCTTTAGCCAGTAACACAATACTTTGATGTCAAGATGCATGATGGCAAATGCTATGTTGCTGAACCTTCTGAAGTGTATGTTTGAAATATTCAGATGAATGAGTTTTTAAAAGCTGTTTATAATACAGGTATTTAACTTTAAGAATATTTTCACATGAAGAAAACATATTATGATGATTTCTAATAATTTCCTTTAAATTTCATGTCTGAATCCACCCAAGAGCTTTTGTGTATATGCAGTTTGCCCTCTGCTCTCTCAGCTTTGATGTAGGGGTTGGAGAGGAGATACGGCCTCTCAAGCCCTTCTCATTCCTTCAAATGTTGCAAAAAAAGCCCTCAAATTGCTTGTTTTACTCCACGTTTACTCCAGATTTTATAGCGAGACCCTTTCATTCAATTGCATATTTGCCTTAGGGTAATTCCAGAGCCTCCCTTAAAATGACAAAATTGCATGAAGAATGAATTTGATTCAGTATTATAGAATGAGCTGTCATCAGTAATCCTTTACCTGGAATATCATTTTATGTTCCTCTAAATCATCAGTTTTTTAAAGGCACATTGTGATATAGCCTTCTTTTTCACTTGCAAATCTGAGTTGGAAGAATTGGGGGAATGTCTGTCCTCTATATGCTTATGACTCCTTTTAGTTACCGTTGCTGTAGGTATATTTTCAAAGATCAGCCTGTAGATTGCCCGTATTCATCTGGTGCTTTGGGCTGCAAAGTAAATGATTAATAGATGTTATTTCCGGAAGTATTCCTAATGTCTCTAGATTTGATAGTGAACAAACACTGGTAACTATCAGGAAATCAATTTGGATATTTCCTTTGCTGATCACGCTGTATTAGTAAAAGTGGGACTCTATGAAGTGCTTTCATGTGTGTGAGGTGGGGCCTGTAATGATCAAAAGGGTATTTACCTCACTATGTTGGAGACAGGGACGGGCAGACAGGCCTGTCATGATAGACAGGCAGGGACATCTTTCACTGGATCAGGTTGCTCAAAGCCCCATCCAACCCGACTTGTTGAACCACACCAAGTACCAGGTGGGCTTGTTCAGAAGGGTTATGAGTCGCTGGGTTCAAGGCAGGGGAAACTGGTGACTCCAAGCAAGCAGATGGTTCTGTGACTTCTGAATAGGTATTATTGGCAGACACGTTTCTATGGTTTTTTTTCTTCTACCAAGTGGCACACCCTGATAATACAGTGTGAACCTGGAAGATTTTTTTTTTAATGTAGCCATGCAGCTGATACAATGATTGCAAACATTTTGAATATTTCAGAATTTATCGAGAGCTAGGTCAATAAAACTACCAACTTCCTCTTCTTAATCATTGAATTTTTGAGCATGTTCGGGAAAATATGATATATCTCCCATACTAGTATGACGTGGAAAAAAAAAAAATTCTTTTGAATTCTTTTTCTGTTGTCAGTGACCAGAAGAGTGGATTGCACCAGAACAATACATTTATCTTTGTCTACGGATTATCATGAAATAGCTCATAGAAATTGATCCTTTTCTTGCTGATCTTCAAGAATCTTTTATACTTAATTGCTGAAAGTTGTTTCTCGTTGCACATAGCATGACATCCTTTAAGTTGGACTCTGAATCAGGTAAATTGGTTGCAGAATGTATTTCCCTGGTTTGATTCCAATATTATCAACAGTAACGCTCCATTAATAACTATCAGTATTTCACTACTTTTCAACAATCCAATGGGGTATACTGTTTTACTGCTGCCTCTTATTCATATACCAGCTGGCAATCAATATTAGCCAGTGAAACCTTGATTTTGAAACTCTAAATTTAAATGTGGAGGGCAAAACATTTTCAGTGGAAAGAAGATAATTATGAAAATAAATTACTACTTCAGATTTGCATTTCCTTTTTCATTCAGCAGATTTTGTTTTCTTTTAGAGGATACTGTCGTATCTGTTTATTTGTTCATCATTTCCCCTGCAGGTCCAAGGGTAGCATTAACTTCGGGGTTTTGTTTTAACTTAATCTAATCCAGTTAATTTTTTGTTGTCCATAATTGTTGTTCACACAACCTAGAAGAGGAGTAATTTTTCAAAAGTGAGTAAATAAGAAAAATAAATGAAAACATGAGAGATGTGTTTCCAGCTGGCCTTTGAGAGTCTTCAGTGGCGTGGGTTTTGTATGGTTTTGTGCGGTTCTGTGCAAGTGGAGAAAGGTTTCCTGTTGTATTCTTGCCAACTGGATGTACTGTCAGATAAATTTTAATGCAGAACTGTCTCACAATATAGAGCCAAGTACAATAGAAAGCCAAGAAGAAAAAGGGATGAGGGAGGACAAATAACTTCAGAAAATATAAAGCCTTTTGGATTCAAGCCCCAGAGAAAACTACTGCCAAAGCTGCCGTGAAGTTCCATTGTTCTGGCTTATGATCAGATCACATGAATGTCTCAAAATGACTGATGAAGACTAAGTGAATTAACATTGTTTACAGAAAAGACTCAGTGGTCATAGGGAAAAATTTTCTTTTAAAAAGAATTACTTCCCTGAACAAAACTGAGCAAAACAGAGTGTAACAAATGCAGGGCTTATTTGGTTGTAAAAGACACCTGTGGTTATCCTCCTAGTCTCACCATAACATTTTCTAACACTTCAAATTCAAGCAACCTGTTTTCCAATTTTCAACAACTGCTGTGCCTCCCATCTANTTTTCTTTCATGATCTTTTTTTTGTCTTTATAGAAAGCAATTCTGTAGTGAAATAGGTCTGACTGTTAGAAAGTGTAGAAAACCCAAAGGAAACACTTCCTATCTCTCTACTTCAGCCACTGGCATAATAGTGGAAATAGTTTGGTTAACATTTGGGTTAAAAACAATGATGATGGAGGTGCCTGTTTTTCTTTTTTGTGACGAATTTGGCATGAGGAAAAAAGCCAGCAATGCTTCCTCTCATTCCATTATGTCCATTCTAATGGCTGTGCTCTTGTAATCGGTTACCATGTTCTGCATGTTTCTACATTGCTGTTTAGCTAACATGTATATATTTTCTGCTTCAGCCGGAGGAGTTTCTTTGAATCTCTAACACATTTTGATTTTTCTATACCCTCCTGGCACCTTTGCTTTGTGGGCATTCCTGTGGATATTCCACAGCTACAGTGTCAAAGAGAAGGCACAATCTTACGTTAGTGTTCATATTTATAAAAAGTAGTGTTTTTTGTAAACTCTCAGAAATGTATGCAAATGTAAGTGAATCTTTAATATTACTGTGCTGTATTAATTGAATTGGTCAGGACAGAATATGCAGATGACAGGATTCATTCCCTTATATTTACTATATTTTTGTTTGTAGATCATACTGCTTTTTGACAGTAAAGCTTGACTGGAATGTAACTGTGTTTTTGTTTTTGTTTTTTTTTTTTAATAGGTATATCATCAATAATTGCAAAATACTGTAGAAAGAGGAGGGAATAAACCCGAGTTTAATCAACAGTTCCAGCTTGATACAAAATTTTAGTAAAGTCAAAGGCTGTGTTCAGTAGGTTTTGATTGAAAATACTGATTTAAATTCAAACTAAAAAAATAACATTACAATATATACAAATAGTTATTCCATGTATTCCATTTTTTCTTATAGTTTAGGCTTTTTAAAAAGTTACTTGGCTTATAGACCTTCTAATTCAGAGTTGGTAATTCGTTTCCAGGCTTGGTCTGCTGCAAATTCCTGCCTCTTGTATGTCAGTTCATGTTCCTATACATCTGTGAATATCTGTTTTCTTGTTCAACTATGGAAGCACTTTAATTTTCTATTTTGAAAGTTAGATAATTGATTAAT
>VYZW01057008.1:0-17324 GCA_013401315.1 Balaeniceps rex | reverse complement strand
GAAAAATACCATGTATGTGGATGTGTGCAGTTTCTTTGCTGTGCACAGTGCTTATGTACTTTGTAATATTGTGTGCATGTAATTTATTTATTACTGTATTAATAATTAATACTAAATTATGAGGTTTGAACAAATTGTGGAGCAGTTCTGATTTGCTGCTGAGGCAGTCTCTCTGGATAGTAAATGAACTTTGAGAGGATATATTTTAATGGATCAGCAATGGGTTCACTGTGAAAATTCCAGCACCTAGCTATAAAAAGGTGAAAGAAACTCTCGACTTCTTTCCTTCCTCACAGACCTAAATCCTTTAACTTGCAGTGAAAAAATCTTTAAAGGGAGGATTATCTATTTATTTTTATGAGAGAGAGAACTGAACCTGAAATTGTTGTTGGGTTGTCTAATTTTTCTATCAAAAGCTTGGTATAAGTTACTTCTCTAGTAAATGTTTTGTGTCTTTTGTAGCTATGACTGATTCCAAGAATTATCATCCTTCCTAAAAACTGGTAAATTTCACCAAATCCAGTGAGTTGCCTTCAAATAAACAGAGGTTCACCTTCGTGTATCCTAGTAACTACTGACAGCAGTTCTGCTGGACGTGGGGGTTCACCCAGGTGCCCGTGCAGAGGCTCAGCCATATGCCTTCAAGAATTCTTTCTCAAATAGCACCCTTAATGGAATAACTAATTTATCTGAGGCATTTTGCTTCTGTTTGGTATGTCCAGCTCCTCCTGTGTAATGTCTTTTTATCTAATGATTGGTAAGAACAACCAATGAGTAAATTTAGATTGTCTTCCAGGGTCACAGGCAGAGCTCTGTAGATATTAGTATGATGATAATACATTGCTAACAATGTGAGGAACATGTGTCTTTTACAAACAAAACCAAGAAAAGCTATATTGTTGTTTTAGTCAGCTCTGTGGATCCCAATAAATTTTTTATGATTAATAGAAAAATACATTTTATCGTAAAAGGACATGGCCATTAGCAGTACCACTGTATAACAAGGAAAAAAAAAAAGTTAATCAACAAACTAGGTTATTGAAAACTCATACTATGTTTGATGTAATGGGCTTGCCAGGCTTTAGTTAGACTAGTGTGTATCATATAGATTAACTTGAAATGCCTTTTTGCTTAATGAGTGAATGCAGATAGTTGAGATAGGTTCACCTCTTTTCATTCACTGCTACATGTTTGCTGACATGCTGTGCAGTATGACCTAACTGTTCCTCCTAAATTTACTTAATGTTGAATTCTCCTCTCTCAGGGGAGACTCCTTTAGAAGTTCAAGTCATTTAAAATTTCAGGTAGATCATATATTTGTTTAGAAAGATAATTAATTCCTTGCTTGCTTGCGTTATATAGATATGAAGTTCCAACTGCTGGAGGCAAGAAATTCTGCATTTGTCTCTCTGAAGAAAAGCAGAATATGGGTAATTTAAAGCAGTGACCTGTTTCAGGGGAAATAATATCCTTAAGTGGGAAGTCATAAACCTCTTGTGTACTAATAATTGTTTGGATGCAAAGGTCATTAGATTTGTTATTTCAGATACTGCTGCTTTTTGCTGTGAGACCAGAAAATTCTTACCTATAGAAACGTATAGAAATTTCTATATGCAAGAAGAAATGCATGTTCCTTTTGTCTAAGCTGTTTAAAATAATCTGTTTGCCATTGTTTGTAGATACACTTCCCCAGAATTAAAGCTCTCAGTGAAGTGGAGATATTTCAGAACTTCTTTGGTTTGATTGGCTGGTTGCCTTTGGTTGTAGTATAACACTGGCCTTCTCTGTGTGACTTTGTTAAAGGTGGTGGTAACTTACTGTAAGGTTGATGCCTAGAGATTTCTTCAGAAATATCTTCAGATTTTTTCAGACAGTTTTTGGGAAGAGCCTCTGACTTATTCATTAATGTTTCAATCTTAAACAGAATGTTTTCAGTCCATCACCTTTATTCACAGCCCAGATTTTTGGGAGATTTAACTGAAACTTTCTCTAATAATGTAGTGCTGGACATAGGACTGGTAGAGTAGCTGTGGGTTTGTTTTCCTTTTTTTCCTTTGGTTTTCATTTTACAGAACAATAGTGAAAAAGATCTCTGACGACACTACAGTTACGCGCAAGCTTAAAACTATCTTGGATTTTGAACTCAACATGAATATATTTAACACAGAGAAGTATCGTGGCTGTGGTTTTGCAGTGACGCTTCTTGCAACAGAATGTAGATGTTAGGCCAAGTGTTATGTATCTTGTCTCCCTGTCCATTTTATTTTTCAGGAAGTTTGTATTTTATGCATGGAAAAATGCCTCTGGTTTTCATTTAACATGTCCTTCTCCAAGCATGTCACTTAATATGTTAAAATATATTATCCTGGCTTTATATGCAACTGTAATACAAAGCAAATTCACTTCTTGTGAAAGTTATCATTCTCCCAGTAATTCAGAAAAGAAGTGTTGCTTATTGTCTCCAAGTTTATAATTTCCAAATGTAGTTTCTTTGTAAATGTTCACTCTTGACAACAAAGACTGTTTGTTAGACCTTAACCGCTTTAAACATAACTGAGTTTTTTTTTAATCTCCTTCATATGTTAATGGAAGTTGCGAGTGGCTTTGGATAAAACTAATTTAACATTAGTCATGTAATAATGCTGTATACAATTATGCTTATTCTTCTGCTTTGTGAGAAAGCAGAGTAGCTGAGTGCCTTCCAATAAATGGTCCATTACACAAGGAGGATCTGCATAATCAGTTTTAGATATTATGTTAAAAGCTTTGGCTCTCATATATATGCTAAATCAAATAAGAATTCTTGACTTAAGAATTTAGACCAAATTCTGGGTCTTAAGTTTGTTGTAACGTAGCATTTGACAGATAATAAATGAACTTGCGAGGTTGAAAGAAACATTTTTCCAATTTCTAATAGTGCAATTTCTGGATTTCTTTGTACATGTATGTGAATATTAAGCTCTTATTCTGTGGATCAGAGTCCTGCTAAGGACCACACAGCTTTGTCAGGATCTGAATTGTTAAAAAAAAAAAAAAAAAAACCAAACTGCAACCAACTAATTTTTATGTACTATTTTCTACTTCCCAAAAAAAGAGAAAGACTATTTCTGGAAAAATATTCCTTTCAAGCAAAAAGATTTTTTTTTTTTTACTCATTTTAAAAATTGCATTATCCAAGAAAACGCAAAGTGAGCACATGTGCTAGTGATGATGCCATGACTAGAATCTATAAGAATTTCATAAATGTCTAGATTTTATGTAGGGAGAACATTTTAAAGCAATACTTCTGCCTTTTGTGGCAATTCTTTTCTTCACAATTTCATTTCAAAGATATTTGCTTTCCTTTTTCAGCTGGCATTCATTCAGTGAGGGTGAAATCGGAGCCAGAGAGCTTCTGAAAATTTAATCTAGAAGTACTGTAGTACTTTCTTCTTTTCTGAAAGTGTTATTTATTGACTTTTTGGAATCACTGCAGCAAATCTGTAATGTAAGACAAATCTAACTCCGAAAAGTAACTTGCAATGTTGTCATTACCATTCTTGTTTTTGCTGTGCCTTTGAGGTCTTATTCTGTAAGTGAAGCCAGAGCAAGTAGTTCTGAAAAACCTTTTTTTTTTTTTTTAATTGGAGTTTTGTCTTTTTTTAAACATTTTTATTCCTTCCTTTAAATTTGAATGCTTAAGGAAACAGACACCCTCCTGGAGAACTGTTTTCAATTTCCTTTTAAACATCCTGCTATACCTGCCTTTTCTAAAACTTTATTTTCTCTGTTGTACAAGACTAAAAGTTCTTTTTCACTGTATTTTCACTAAATTCTCTTGGTGCAAAAACTTACAGGATTTCATAGAATCATAGAATGCCAGGTTGGAAGGGACCTCAAGGATCATCTGGTCCAACCTTTCTAGGCAAGAGCACAGTCTAGACAAGATGGCCCAGCACCCTGTCCAGCTGAGTCTTAAAAGTGTCCAGTGTGGCGGAGTCAACCACTTCCCTAGGGAAATTATTCCAATGGTTGACTGTTCTCATTGTGAAAAATTTTCCTCTCGTGTCCAATCGGAATCTCCCCAAGAGTAACTTGTATCCATTGCCCCTTGTCCTCTCCATGTGACTCCTTGTAAAAAGGGAGTCTCCATCTTCTTTGTAATTACCCTTTAAGTACTGGTACATGGTGATGAGATCACCTCAAAGCCTCCTTTTCTCAAGGCTGAACAAACCCAGTTCTCTCAGCCTATCTTCATATGGCAGGCTTCCCAGGCCTTTGATCATCTTGGTGGTCCTTCTCTGGACCCCCTCCAGCCTGTCCACATCTTTTTTGTGTAGCAGGGACCAGAACTGTACACAGTATTCCAGGTGTGGCCTGACAAGCACCGATGATGACATCAGCCAGCTCTCTCAACACCCTCGGGTGGATGGTGTCAGGGCCCATCGATTTGTAGGGGTCAAGCTCCTGTAATAATTCACATACTAACTCCTCCTTCACTGATGGTGGGTCTATGTTTGGATCAACCTGTATTTTCATTCCCAAAGCCTGGGACCCAACAGTGTTGGTAAAGACAGAGGTAAAGAAAGTGTTGAGAACCTCTGCCTTTCCAGCATTGTTGGTGACTGATTCACCTCTTCTGTTTAACAGAAAAGGCCTATGTTTTCCTTCTGTTTCTGCTTGTAGTTTACATACCTGAAGAAGCTTTTCTTGTGATTTTTGACATCTCTGGCCATTTTCAATTCAACCTGAGCTTTTGCTTTTCTGACTGCATCTCTGCACACTCTGGCAATGCCTTTGTAATTCTCAATGGATAATCTTCCACTTCTCCATCTCTGGTATGCTTCTCTTTTGGTTTTGAGCAGACCCAGGCGCTTGTGGTTGAGCCAAAGGGGCCTCTTGCTCCGCTTACTTCCCTTTATAGGGGATAAACTGGTTTTGTGCTTCCAAGAAAGCATTCTTGAAGAACTCCCAGCACTCACTAGCTCCTTTATCCTCCATGGAAGCATCCCACGGAATCCCTCCCAACTGAGCTCTGAGCAAGCTGAAGTTTGCTCTTCTAAAATCTAGAACTCTTGTCTTGGTACTAACCTTCAGCATGCTCAGCAGGATCCTGAACTCCATAATATTGTGATCACTGCAGCCAAGGTTGTTACTAACCGAGATATTACAAAGCAGGTTTTCTTGATTTGTGAATAGCAAGTCCAGCAGTGCCTCATTCCTGTTTGGCATATCTAACATTTGTATGAGGAAATGGTCCTCTACGCATTCCAGGAACTTGATGGATGACATGCGAGCTGCTGTATTGTTCTTCCAGCAAATGTCTGGGTAGTTGAAGTCACCCATAAGAACCAGGTTCTGTTGACCAGAAGCTTGCTTTAGTGAATATTGCTTCATCGTCTTTACCATCGTGGTTTGGAGGTCAGTAGCAGATGCTCACTGTAAGGTCCTGCTTGGAGACGACCCCTCTGATTTTGACCCAGAGGCATTTGATAGAGCATTCACAATTACCATAGTTGACTTTGATACATTCAAGGTTTTCCTTAGTATAGAGTGCGACTCCTCCACCTTCTTCCCTGCCTATCTTTGCAAAACAGCCTGTAACGGTCCATCGCGATCCCCCAGTCATGTGAATTGTCCCACCATGTTTCAGTTACTCCTATGATATCGTAACCTTCTGACTGGGCACGGAGCTCCAGTTCCTCCTGTTCGTTTCCCAGACTGTGCATTTGTATACATACACTTGAGATGGTTGCTCTTCTGGTTCACATCTTGGGAAACAGCTAAGGAACATTTGTCGCCGCACTGGTTGGCCTGACTTACTCCCCAGTCCCAGTTGAATGTGATGGCATGAGCATTTCTGGTTTGGACCCCACTCCCCAAGTCCTTCAGTTTAAAANTAACCTTCTGACTGGGCACGGAGCTCCAGTTCCTCCTGTTCGTTTCCCAGACTGTGCATTTGTATACATACACTTGAGATGGTTGCTCTTCTGGTTCACATCTTGGGAGACAGCTAAGGAACATTTGTCGCCGCACTGGTTGGCCTGACTTACTCCCCAGTTGGATGTGATGGCATGAGCATTTCCATTTTGGACCCCACCCCCCAAGTCCTTCAGTTTAAAACCTGCCTCACCAAGTTAGCCAGCCTGTTGCTGAAGATTCCCTTGCCCCTTCTAGACAGGTGGATTCCATCCCTCCCTAACATGTTATAGTCATTGAAGAACACCCCATTGTTGTAGAAGCCAAACCCTCATGACGGCACTAGCCACATAGCCAGGAGTTGATATGCATTATGCACCTATTTCTGGCTGCCCCCTTCCCTCGAACTGGCAAAATGGAAGAAAAGATAACTTGGGCACCAATGTTTTTCACTTGCGCCCCCAGGGCTTGAAAGTCTTCCTTGATTTTACCCAGGTTTTGGCTTTTGGTGTCGTTCATGCCTACATGAAATAGTAACAATGGATAATAATCCATTCTCTTGACGAGTTGTGGCACCCTCTTGGCCATGTCTCGAACCTTAGCTCCTGGAAGGGAGCATAACTCTCATGACTCCCTGTCAGGTCAACAGATGGGTGCCTCAGTACCCTTCAACAGAGAGTTACCCACTACGAGCACTCATCGTTTCTTTATACGGTGTCCACCATGTGTTGCTGGTACAGTTTCCCCTTGCAGGGGACTTTGCAGACCTTGCTCATGGGTGTCCTCAGCTGTTAAGGCTTCGTATCTGTTTCTGATTGTGGTGGTGGAGGGTGCAGGTCGATGTGGAGTCCTGCTTTTGTGAGTCACCAGGGTCCGTGGTGCCTCATTCTCAGTGGTGTCCACCACGGGAACATGACTCTGAAACCACCTATCTGTCTGTCTCGACTCCTGTAATACTGCACAGCCTTTTAACTGTTTCCTGCAGTTCAGCCACCTGACATAACAGATCATCAACCTGTGCACACCCTATGCAGCTACTTACCTTTTCATCAGGAGAAGGGTTTGGGCACTTGCTGCAACCTACCGCCTGTACTGATGTTTCCTTTCTTACTAGATACGTCTGGGTAGATGCGTCAGATGTCTCAGGGGCTTTCCCTGCAGGAACAGTGGTTTTAGCTCTGAGGCGAGTGCCCACCATTTTGCCAGAGACCTAGAGCGCTTCCCTGGGCTGTAGGCCTACAAGCGAGTTGCAGAGGCCCTCCTGCACACCCTGTTTGCCCATCCTGTTCGCGGCGCTCCCTAAGGGCCGTTTAAATCTCCCGTCGTTGCTACTGGCAACGCCCACGCCGCGTCAGCCTCACGTCAGCCTCGCTCGCGAGAGCTGCCGGCTCGTGACGGGTCCCTCTGCTCGCCCTCGGGTTTCCCGGGCTCCGGGAACACCCTCGCCTGCCCCAGTCTAGCGCTGAGCCACAGGACTTACCCTTATCATTTAAATGATACAAGATCAAGTCCATACGATTTCTGGGTAAAATACATTTTGGATTATCATTTGGGGAATCTGGCAGTTACATCCTAAAGAGTTAATATAGCTAAAGAGAGTTCAAGTGGTGTAATCCGTTTTGTAAGTGAACACAATTGTTGGGTACTAAGTACTCTGTGTGAAGAAAATAAATTTATCCTGTATGATGGTTGCCCTTCCTTCATACTCTCTTTTGGCTAATGAATACAAGGAAACTGAACACTGTGCAAGTACCATGATTATTTGAAAATACATATAGAGAGTATTGTTTCATGGCTTAATCTCTAAGCAGCTACAGTATCTTATTATGTGGTATCCATGGCGATATTTAATTTTTCTGTTTATCTTTGAAGCATCAAAACAAGGAGTTAGATGCATGCTCATTTAAATCCACAGCTAGAAATAAGGTTTAAAAGCTTTAATGGTTGTCTCTGTTATGAATTTATACAGAAAAATTGTCCAAACTTATAAAGGTAAATGTCATAATGTAATTAACTTGATGTCATCATCTTTGGTGTCATAAAAGAGAAGTGTTTTGGAGCAAAGGACAGCCAGCATACATTATCAGTGCTTTGTGTTGGAAACTACATAAAGTCTTATTTTGACATAAACTGGTTTAATGACACGTAAATACAGCAGCAGATTGAAGGAGGAATCTGGGGAACTGAGGAGAAAAAAACCCCAACACATTGAGAGTGAAACCTTGCAAGACCAAACACCAGGATTTACAAAAGCAAATCTGTCTCACAAAGTAACATAAACGCAAAAAACATAAAAATAAGTTTCAGTGACTGGTATAATTTATTTGACTCAAAGAAAAGGTTCACTGAAGTCATATCAGCAGATGAAAATTTAAGAGATGAGAATTTTTACTTTAAATACATGAAAGTAGGAAGCACCAGTGGCTGACGGGCTATTGAAGTGAAGAATAGCCTTAGTGCAGGAACAAATCTGATATAAACTTGTCTTTAGAATGTAGAAGGAATTAACATTTTGAGGAAGCTTTAAATAAGGATTATTATCCAGGGACTTGCCTACATGACTTATTCGGACCTAACTAGAAGCAGGGTCTTGAAATTTTTGAGAATTTCTGTGGTCTGGAAAAATGTCATAGTAGTCACTCCTGTGAATGACAGAAATATCATACTTGCTAGAATAAAAATGTCACATGAATCCCTGGAACTGAACAGAAATTCAGTCTGTCTTCCATAGGCATTTTTTTTAGTCTTTAAAGTGATTTTCATGAACAAGCTATAGAGAAAGAAACAACTTATAAATGAAGGACATGGCAAAATCTTTTGTTTAAAATGAGTTGTCCCACTTAGTCCTATTGTATTGCCACAGTCTCCTGCCGAGAAGTATCAGGGATGAAATGTACCATAGGTCTAATTTATTCCATCTCAGTGCAATTAATAATTCAGAAATGTTTTAGTTCTTATTGATGTTTAGTATTCTAAGTGGACAAATAGTGTGTGTACTGTTAGCATCTACACGTGTCACATTTCTGACAATGTAAATGTTGTTTTTCACTGGTTTTCATTGTGTTGCCAAGAAGAGAAAACCTTCAGAGTTTTGTATTTGCTATGTGTTGGCTCTATTCCAGATTTTCTGTTTGATACATCAGTGACTGGATTGCTTGTTTGTGAGGACTGAATTTCCTGGATCTGCACTTGATGAATACATTTACTGACATAAAGGAAAGAGGCAGATCAGTTTGCCTAAGTGGTTGCAGATTCTAAGAAGGGACTTATATTAGAGAAATTTCCTTTTTTAAGATAAGCTGTAGCATCCTCTACCTTTTAAACATTTTTCTTTCCTGCAATATTAATATTTTTCAGGTATCTTCTGAGTATTACTATAAATTCATACGCTGAAAGCAGAGGTTATTGACTTGAAAATAGCTAGTTTGGAATAACTTTGGAAAAGATCCAGATCATGTAAGTTGAGTTGCATATAAGAAGTTGAATCCCTGGAACCGAACAGAAATTCAGTCTGTCTTCCATAGGCATTTTTTTAGTCTTTAAAGTGATTTTCATGAACAAGCTATAGAGAAAGAAACAACTTATAAATGAAGGACATGGCAAAATCTTTTGTTTAAAATGAGTTGTCCCACTTAGTCCTATTGTATTGCCACAGTCTCCTGCCGAGAAGTATCAGGGATGAAATGTACCATAGGTCTAATTTATTCCATCTCAGTGCAATTAATAATTCAGAAATGTTTTAGTTCTTATTGATGTTTAGTATTCTAAGTGGACAAATAGTGTGTGTACTGTTAGCATCTACACAGGAAATTGTTTGAGAGGAGAAGGAAGAATACTAGATTTTTAATTGTTGATTAGAGCAGATGCTTTCTAGATTTAACTGTTTTCCTAAGAACTTTCTGGATTTGTATTATAGCCTGCTTCTTGTTTTGCAGACAATCACAGAATAGTAATATTGAAGTAGCAGGGATAAAACCAGCTTATTTTCTGTAGAAACTGTAACAGTCTGAAGGCTGCATCATTGAATAATGACAATATAGTAGTTAATAATGTCAGTCTTAATTTATATAGTAAAATTCAATATCCCTGAAAAAAAGCCATATTCTTTTATACACACACGTGCACAAAAAAGTGCATAGCAAAGAAAATCTTTGTAGGTTTGCTTGTGACTCATCAAATTTGATCATTTGCCTAATTAAATTTCACTATACATCTTCACCCGACTGTTATGGTAGTAGCTTCTTATTTGTAATTAATTTTCATACATGTGAGACTTATATGGTTAGTGAGACTTCGTAATTTCACCTGGCTTCTTTAGTATGCTGAAAACTTTATTCAAGTTTTTCAAATAGCACTATGAAATGTACCATAGTACGGAGAACATTTAAAATAATATTGTAAAAATTCATCGTCATGTTATGGAATACAGAGTCGTAAGAGCAGATGTGTCGTTTCTAACTCTGAAAAATATGAAGGTAAATATACTATGTCCGTATGGGAAACACATTTCCTCAGTACTGAGGGTTTGTTGCTGTATGGTTTGGGTCTAAGCTTGACCATTATTTTTGTAAATGTTAAAATAAACATTTTGTAGATTCCTATAGAAAAGATAAGCAATGTCTTCATGCTTTTCTTTTTTAGCCCAGTGGACTCAACCTCAAAACCTCAAACGTCTACCTGTAAAATAATATAAGAGTAGATTTAATACAACTTGGTGGAGAATGTATTGGAGCGGCGTTCTGTTTGCATGTCAAATGTAGAAAATGGAGTAATAAAAGACGTGTACTGTTTCTAAAATGACATAAATACACCCCTGATGCTTTTCTTTGCATACATATTAAAAATATATTTTAAAAGATCATTTAAAAATTATTCTTGCTCATTCAACCATATTCCTTAAGAACATATTAATGTTTACATCATGTTGCTATTGGCTTGTTCCTGGTCCCAGGAGTTTCCTTCTAGTGCTGGGCTGCTAGATAGTCAGTGGTATGCAGCTGTTTTCTGTAATCTTTCATTTATAACTTGCTTTTTCTGTCCTGCTTGATGGAGAGAGTCTCCATTCAGGCTTACATGCACAATATAGCCATGTTGGATTAGAAGTCTATTTCTTAAGAGTAAGCTGAGAAAACAGGGTTTTTTATGTGTTGGTTTTTGTTTTTTACTGTTGGTGGATTTTTTTAATGTTTTTTTTTTGGGGGGGGGGTGGTAGAAGCTTTCAGAAGGACCTTTGTGGGGGTTTTGGGGGGGAGGGTTGTCAGTTTTAGTTTCTTCAGAATTCACATTCTTTCTTGTTTTCTGATTTGATTTGTTATTACCTCTTAGTTTGTAATACAGAAGCCATCAAGACTGCAGAAAAGAGAGGGAGAACATTTAAGTCATTAAACCAATCCCTCCATCTTAATTTTTTTTCACTCCATTTCTTTCTTGGATAAACTGATTTCCATGAGGTAATGATATAAGTGGCATCAGTTTGCTCCACAATGCTACAGAGATTATATATTTGCAGTACTTTAAAAAAAATCATAATATGGTCACTGAACTGTAACTCAAGATGTGTTTAATAGGTGTGGGGTTTTTTCCAAGGATGCATTGTGATTAGGTTGCTAGAGTAAATCATTAATAGAAGAGATTCCCGTTATGTATTGGAAAAGAACCTTTTTCTGGTTTATGTTAACACTGAGAGATGTGCTGCAGTCATTGGCTATCGTGTCTCTAGAGAGAAATACTGGAGTTCATCTCAGCCCTAAGGATACCACTTAAGCCTCTGCTGAATAAACCAGTGGAATATGAACATGCAAGTGGAAAGATTGGTTTTCATTCTGGTAACGTCTGTAACAACTCAGAAAAACTGCCATAAGGCCATAGTGGTATTTGGTAAAATGAACAGTCATGAACTTTTAGTTTTACATATTATGAGTAAATTTAGCCTAAATGCGTAGACAGACATAACAGTTAGTGACATTTTTCAAGTACACGTTTGATAACAGGTAGTTTCTGCAGGTGTGTTCATCACCTTCTGAGTCTACATTCATAAAGTTGGCTAGAAAACTATTTTTAAAGTTTTGTAAGGTCTTTCTCCAAGTAATGAGAAGATCCTCCAAAAGACTAGCTGAAAGTTATGGTATATATTTGTCTTATTCTCCAAGAGTGTCTCCCCTTTCTTTTTGTTGACATGTTTTGTTTCTGAAGATAGTCATCAAAACACGAAGTTGCATATATATTTCTTAGACTGCCAAGTATGCCCCTACTTGTTCATAGGCATGGTGGACTGGTCAGTGGTGTGTAGATGTGCTGAAAAACCTGTATTGTATTTAGCCGATAAAGGGCACCATGACTGTAACAGGGCAGCACCGTGTGTACAGCTCCTATTTTATTTGTTTTTAAGATAGAAGTTGTTCTAATGGCTGTAGATCTTGCTCTCTAGTCTCTTCAGACTCTAAAGGAGTTTGTGCAACCATCTAACCATCTTAGATAATAGCTGAGTGTGTATAGACTGATTACATATAGCTGCATATATATTAACTGTAGTTGCATCACTCGCTACAGAAAAGGCAAATTTTATATAAGTGCAGTCCTCAGAATCTGTTACAATACATACAGTATTGGTTAATATACCATATAGGAATGGGGTTTTTTTGGAAAACCTGCGATTTAACTTAATACTGCTACCTCCTTGGTGTAGGAAAAAGCCCCTGCTAGTAAGAACTTTCCTTGACTTAAAAAAAAAAATTAAGTAGACATGGCTGCTCGCACTAAGGAAATCCTTGTGAATGTTCATCTTACAAATAAAGAAGCAGATAATACCCCCCCCATTTTATTTTATTTCTGAAAAACAAAATTGTAAGCTAAGTAAATGATCTAAGGGCACCAAATAATACTTGCATTACTTTAGCTCTTACGTAAAAATGAAGCTTATGGAAAAGGATCCTGGTGTCCTTCCTTGTAAGGCAGATCTCTCTCCCTTTTTGCTGGTGTATTTAGAGCCACAGATGTCATCCAGCTTCTGAAGGAAAAGTACCTTTTGAGACACAGCTGGTTCTCAGTCCAAGCATGGATGGGCAGATCTTCAGGGTCACTGGTGCTATCGATTTGAGATGGGTTCGCTGGAGAAGGCTAAAAAACAATCAAACCTTTCATTTGAGGATGGTGAATCACTTTAAGATGGCATGGATTAAATGATTCATATTTTAATGAATAAGGGAAGACTAGGCATTCTCAGGCTTTCTGTTCCAGAGAAAAAACATTTCTGTGTTTTCCTGAAGTGCTTTGTGACTTACATGAAAAATGTCTGATTTCTATAGCTATTTATTTGGAAATTTCTTATCTCTTTGCTAGACTGTGCAAAGACCCCTTTTTTGTGTCTCTTGTTGTAGTAAAGAGTATTTGCTAAGGATTCAGAAGCTGTTGTAGCTCAGCTGAAAGAGCAGGGATTTGAAGTTTCTGCATACCCTTGAGTGGCTAATTTTGAGGAAGAGGTGGCTTGTGCAATGTTAGGTTGCATGTCCATGAGAATTTAGTTTCTGCTGGAAAATTGTTAAAAAATAGAAAATTTCCTCAACCAACATTAAGTTGACCTAAAAGCTGACCTAGAAGAGGCAGATTTCTGGGATTCATGGTGTCATGTGTTAATTGACTTCAGAGCTGTTACACTTCATGAAAAATTGTCATCAATTTTTTTCCTTTCCAGCACACCCCTACTATTGAGCTTACACTGTGATCAGAAAAAAAGTTACGTCTTTAGCCAACTCTCACCTCCTGGGTAAAACAGGATCAGTCCGTGCCATTTTTGGTGACAAGCAAATGGAGCAACTCATCTAAATCTGCCTCAGGTTTTTTCCTCTTGGGAATTAGGCCTCACAGGACCCTGACCAGTATTCACAGTATTTCTGTGCTGGGTGTCTGTGGCACCACCAGTTTTGGTGAGGGGCCTGCAGGGGCAGCCTCTGTGAGGAGAGGCTGGGGCTGCCCTGCGCGGACGCAGGAGGTTCTAGCCAGCTCCAGTGGGCCCACTGCAGGGCACAGCTGAGCCTCTCAGCCAGGATGGTGGCACCTCTGGGAAAACATGTCCAAGAAAGGGCAAAACACCACATGTCAGTGTGAGGAAAAAAGTGTGAGAAACAGCCCTGGAACACCAAGATCAGTGAAGAAGGAGGGGGAGGAGGGGCTCCAGGCACTGGAGCAGAGATTCCCCTGAAGCCTGTGGGACAGGCCATGGTGAAACAGTATTTCCCTGCATGGAGGAGTATGCCAGAGCAGATAACCACACTGCAGTCTGCACTGGAGTGGGTTGATAATTCTTGAAGGAACTGTGGCACGTGGGGAGCCCGTGTTGGAGCAGTCTTATCCTGAAGCCCTGCAGCCTGTGGGAAGGACCCATGCTGGAGCAGGAGAAAAATGTGAGGAGGAAGGAGTGGCAGAGAGGAACTGCAGTGGTCTGACCCCAGCCCCATTCCCCATCCTCCCCATGCCACTCGGAGAGGGAGGAGGTATAGGAGTTGAGAGTGAAGAATGAAGGAGTGAAGTTGAGCCTGGGGCAAGGGGGGGGGGTTCTTTTAGGTTTTGTCTTTGTTTCTCACCATCCAAACCTATTTTAATTGGCAAAATTTATTTTTCCCCAAGTCAAGTCTGTTTTGCCCATGACAGTAATCAGTAAGTGATTTCCCTGTCTTTTATCTCGATGCATGTACTTTTTCACTTTACTAAATCTAAAACCCTTCATCCCTTCCTTAATTATGGAGCATAACACTACCAAAGTTACAATTAAAAATCAGGAAGATGCAAGTCAGGAAACCCAAAAAGGGAAAGACTAAACTTCAGTCCAATTGCTTTCTGCTTGTGCATATGGCTTTAAATATAGAATGTGTTTGTGTAGTACCTGTCTAATAGTGTAATATAAACATCAGTTTAGCAAGCATAGTATAAGCCACCAGATGGAGTAGTGTTGCCATCAGAAATGAAAAGAGTAGTAGAAAGGGCATGTTTTTTCTTTCTACATTTGTAATATAAGTTGCAAGGTTTTTTTAAGGTACTGTGCCAACTTGATGTATAAATCCAACTTGTAACCACTGACTCAGTACATAGCTGTGTTAACACATTTCTTACTTTTTCACCATAAGGTGTTTAGGCTAGGGAAAGCAAGAATGTTTTTCCTTTTTTCTTGCTGTGAGGTTTGTATTAACCTGAGTTGACAAACTATATGCAAATTCAATTTTTTTTCTTTTTTCCTTTCATTTTTTTCTTTACTTCATAGCTTGTATCTGTTTGCCATGTCATTACTTTAGGAAAGCTAAGGTAGCTAATTTTCTATTAAGTATCTGACAATTAATTAAAATACTTCTTGCTACAGTGCTTTAGAATTAGAAAAGAGTCAGATGATGATTATGCCAAAAGCTATTATTTGGGGATTTTTGTTGCCCTTGCTCTCTAATTTCTGTTTATTTTTTTCTCATGTTCTCCTAGGATCTTCTTGCACAAGAGCCTAAAAGCATTTAAAGTTTGCAGAATGAAAAGATGGCACAGGCAATGCTGGTACCACCAGGAGCTGACAGCTTCTTCTATTTCACCAAAGAATCTCTTGCAGCTATTGAAAAACGTATTGCTGATGAAAAGTCTCATTGTGACAAAGATGAGCATAAAGATGATGGTGGTCATGAAGACAATCACCCAAAGCCAAGTAATGACTTGGAGGCAGGAAAGACACTGCCATTTATTTATGGTGATATTCCTCCAGGAATGGTGTCTGAGCCCCTGGAGGACCTGGATCCATATTATATCAATAAAAAAGTAAGTGTTTTAAACTAAGAGTGTAATTAAACACTCCTGTTGAACTATATAAAGTGATAAAATGCTCTGGTGTGGAGGTGGTCAGAAGCCCTGGTTGAAAGTATTATGCAGTATGTGGTATTGTGTTAATTATTTTGAATACACTATAAATATGACTCTAACTCTTCTGCTTAAATTGCCTTTTTTTAAAAAAAAAGCTTCTCTCTTAATGTCTAAGGTTTTCTTATGATGATATTTTGAGTTAGTGGATTTTGCATTAGATGTCCTTTAATCTCTTCAAATCTGATTGAATGCTGAAGCATTTGAAAACTTCCTCTCTGTCTGGCTACTCTGTTCCTCGGGTTTCTAGGAAACATAGACAGTGCCTGGGATCTAGTTCAGTAGGGTAGTCTTTGGACAAAGTGCTCATTCAGTCATCTATCAAAACGATCGACAGTCAAACATTCCTTGAAATCTCATAGAAATATTTGTTTTACAAAAAGTTAAATGTTAAACTCTATTTGACTAGGGAGGGACATAAGTAAAAAAAAAAAAAAAAAGGTTATTATCACATATTGCCAGCTTCATGTGATGTGATTTCTGTGGATTGGTAACAGCCTGTGTCGCTTACAGATGAGTTCATTATGCTAGAGTTTGCTTCAGGACCACTGCAACTGTTCTGAGTCTCATGGGGAGGATTTGATTTTTCTGGCCAGTTACATTTTTTCTGATAACTTGAATCATCAGGATTTAATCATCAGGATTTTAATACCAATTCTCCAACAAGTAATCCCTCCCTGCACTGCCCCGTGAGGAACATGGAGACAGTACACTGGTAGGACAATTTGAGGTCATATGCCCTCAGCAGTAGTATGTTACAGAGCAAGGAAGTTCTTGAAAGTCTCTGCATCATTCCTCTGAGAATCACTTTACATCTGCATGGATGCAAAGTTTTCCCAGAAATTTTATAGAAATACTGTGCGTTTGTTTAACGTAAAAGAGGATTTGTGGCTTAGTTTCAGTTCAGCAAAACAGTATAAAAATAGCATTCATGTGAGTAGCCCCACATTCACTTCTCACATGGGACTGAGTGTAAACACTAAACCTGTGTACTTTGTGTTTCAATATTGGGTCTGTGTAATAGGCCCAATATAGACCTGAAGACAAAATCTAAATTTATATATATATGTACTGTAATGTGACGCAGTTGCTTTTATAGATATAACAATAACAAAAGGAGAAAAGAGCAAGGGTGATGACTTTGACAAGTACAGATGAAGAAAAGATGGTTTTATGTAGGCATGAGGAGTTGAATGATGTTCAGGTTGAAAGCAAAATTGAGTTTACATTAAAAAGGCAGTACAAAATAAGCAGTGAGTGGTTATTTTATTGTGTAAATCAATAAAATGCTTGTTGAATAAAAACAGGTTCTTGAAATGAAGTACTGGATAATCAACGGATTAGTATCTTGCATGTAAGTAAGTGACCAAAGAGCTATATTATCTCTGTAAGAAGCAACTAAGTTAAAGCAGTGTTTTACCCAGTACAGAATGTTGAAGACCAATAATCAGATGTAGTTATTTTAGATTTTGTTGTTTCAAATTCACGAATGCTGAATGCTGCTTCAACCCTCAGTAACCCCACAACAGAAGGGTCCTCTG
>VYZW01057007.1:23870-35188 GCA_013401315.1 Balaeniceps rex | reverse complement strand
ACACTGTTGTCCTCTCCAAGCTACAGGGAGACATTTTTAGACTTTTCATGCAGCAGGTCTGTTTGCTAGCTTTAACTCTTCTGTTACTAGAGTGAGAATTTAGTCAGAAGCACCTGATCTTCTTAGGGTCTGATCCTGAAAATATGAGCACAAGAGTAAATTGCTGCATGAGACCTGTCTCACTGGAGTAGTATTGAAATTAATTACATGCCTAGAATTGTTTTTGTGAACAAGAATTTGTAAGTAGAAAGGAAGTATTATTTTCCTGTAATTCCAGGATGAAACCCCATCAACCTGGATGAGGTAAAAATTCTTCCATTTCCCTTTGTGTGCATATGTAGATACACCCTCCAGCCACAAATGTCCCAATCCTAAGAATGCTGCAAACTCTTCTCTAGCCCTCTTGGTTCAGATATTCCCATTATTGATAGCAAGACAGGAAGATAATGACAGACTACCAAAAAAAAGGTATCTAAAGCATATATAGCATTTGCATAAAATGTATTTGTAAAAACATGCTTTGATTAGCTAAGCACTCTTGTGATTAAGCACCCTATGTTTTGTGATTTTTTCTTTAGTTTGTTATGCCTTTCCTTCCCCTTTAAATCCTCTTTGTTTTTCATTGTCTGTTCCGAATTGGTAGATCATGATAATGAGTGAACACTTATATACTAACTATTAAGTATACTTAGTGTTTAGTGTACACTATTCACACAGTTCTTTAAATGCAGAATAATGGAGAACTTCAGGCAGATTTCAGAGGCACTTCAAAATATTTTAATATTGACCTTATATCACTTGGAAGTGTAGTGTTTTTATTAGGCATGTGATTAGCTGTGGATCTAGGATTTCCTCCTTCTCTTTTTTTTTTTTTTTAATATAACTAAATCTTATGGCGAGGGTTCAATTTCATGGCCCTATTCAAAAAGCAAATGAAAAACAAGAAATGACATCTCATAGGTCACCTGCATGGTTGGAACATACTAAAGCCATTATACAGATGTTTGCTACTGGATCTAACAGCATAACTAATGACAGTAGCAGCTCACAATTTTGTATACAAACTGTTACTGGTATACTTGGACGTACTCGGTGCATTTCATAAATATTTGCTGATAGCTTTAGGCAAATGCTACAGTAAGCATCACTTCGAAGCATTTTAAGCAGATGTTCTGGTGGTAGCACATTTCAAATCTTGTAATAAAGCCAAAATGTATTGTATAGGAAATTGCATGGTTAAGTGTATTCTTAATTTTTACTCTCCTCTTCCCTTTTATGTAACTTTTCTTTCATGAATGCCCTACACTGATTTTGCACATGATCCTGTATTCACTTAGGCTCTCCATGCCAAGAAGCTGAGGTAGGACTACTGCTCTACTTAGTGCACCTCATGGTAGTGGTCCCTCTGCTGTCAGGTACCGACTGCATTGTGCATGCTAGGCCTTCCGCCATATCCATACACACCAGTTTTCTTCTGCCTGCCACTTTTGTCCAGTGGCTGGCTAGGATGCATCTGGATTACATGTATGAACCTAGGAACTAGAAACAGATCCTGGGTCTAGCAATTTGGATGTATGTGGGAAGTTCAAGATTTCATTCCAAGCACTTCAATGGACCATGCTGCTGTGATCACCTATTTCCGTCATCCTCGCTAAATGAGACTTGTGTCTCTGCCTGTTCCAGCCACCTTCTGTTTCCACCATTTTTCTGCTAGCTTCACAGTACAGCCAACTCTCCCCTCCACTACCAATTCTTCTGCAGGCACATGTTCACAAGTAGCAAATCAAAAGACCCCCTTTTGTGCTCTTCAGCTTGTACTCTTCCTTCTAAGGTTCTTCCTCTCAGTCCTTTATTCAAGATTTTTGTGCCTAGTTTCCTGGTCTTGATAGACCCGTTTTTCCCCCTTCTTTCCTGGCCTAGGTCCTTGTTCAAGTATTGTTTGAATGTCCTTCACACATGAACTTAATTTTATGCTTTCTCAATTACTACCTTTTTCTTTCCAGTTTCCTGTATTTACCAGATCCATGGATCTTTTCTGAGTTGGCTCCCATTTTTTCACACCAGCTACCAATCCTATTTTTCTTCTAATATTTCCCATCCTAATCCCATTTTTTTTGTTTGTTTACTTTGAAGTATAGACAACCACTTTTCCCTCTTCTCATCCAAAAGACTGTGGAGCATTTTGCTAAAAATTTACCAAAATGCAACTTTTGCAAATAAGGCTGTTAGTCTATATTGCATTAGGATATTAATTTCTCAAATGCCTTGGAGATGCAGATAACTTAAGAAAATCCCCAGTAAATATCATGTTGTTTCCTTTTTATTCCATTTATCATGTTTCAGTCACATAAAACAGTATTACCTGTGAAGAAAGTAACAACTTCACAGGTTTGAAGCAACTAGTATAAGTGTATTGCTTGTTTCTGCTATTTCTGTTTCATATCGTGGTCTGTGAGCATCCAAAGTGTATCCTTTTTTCTTTCTAAGTGTGGAGGATCGACGGTAGCAGGTCCAGATTTGCTAGCATTAGGATGACAGGCTCAGCAGTGCTAGGCTGAGGCAGCTTTCCTATGCATTTCCAATTAATCCCAGCAGGTTGTCTCTTTGTGGCAGGATAGCATATAAAGTGTACCATAAGATTGTGGCACTTTCTCTTCTACAGATGGAAAAGAAAATACTTGTGTCTGTATTTCAGATACATAGCTAGACAGAGCTTGCCTGTAGTCTTTTATACGTGCATGTATTTTGAATATTCTGGAGTGTACAATGCAATGAAGCTGGTGCTCTTTCTCAGTTGAAGATCCCATTACCTATTTTGAAAATCAAAAAGAAAACCTGTGCACATACTGGCAAAATAGTGAGATCCTAAGAGTCAAAGCAGACTAAATGATTGCTCCTAAAGTTGCCATAACAGACTGGCTTCTTTTTTGTTTGGCACATCTATTATTGATATGCTTGTTGAGCAGGATGTTATTCATACAGATACATGAATGAATTGTAGTAAGGTACCAGCATTGCTGGTACATGTCCTACCCCTGATGATGAGCAAATGAAAATATGGATTCCTGTTACTGCTAAAGAAGGGCTAGAAGATGTACTCACACACACAGCCTCTTACAGTTTCTGTAAATGATTAATTATCACAATTTGATTTTTTTTTTTAGACAGAAGGCTTCATTAATCAACAGTCCTAAACTATCAAAGTCAACATTGAATGATAGTTTCTTATAATAGATTGCATTTCTTGTAGAGTGATACTGTTATGCAGACATTTTGAATTGCAAATGAATAGCTGCACATCTTTCGGATCTGTTAATGCATGCCAGATCAGAGCCAAATAGCCACTAGCTACACAGATATAGCATGACATTTCTGAATTCTCTTGTTTTCTTCTAGAATCATATTTGCAGAAATGGAAGCAGTTAAAATGGCAAACATTTTTCTTAATGATTTTGTCAGCTGTACCGAAACCCTTCTTACATAAAGGCATAAATATTTTCCTTAACTTTCCTATGATGTTTAGAAAAATGTATACATTACACCTGTTTAATGATCCAAAATTAAGTTGTTCTTATATGTTCTATATATTCTTTCACATATGATTCAACCCTTTTCTTAACATTTACTTACCTGTGATTTAGATAAAAAAATTCACATTTCCCCCCAAAATCTGCTTATTTGCATAAAATATATATTTATTTCCTGGAATAAACTAGGTAACTACTTAATGTTTAACATATTGTTGTTCTGACAGATTAAAAAAAAAGTCCCAGATGAAAATATTACTTTCAGTAATATTTAAAAATAATTTAAACCTTTCTCTGCTATTAACAAGTATATACTTATTTCACATGGTTAGAAAAAAAAATCGTTTCTATGAATTGCTGCATATTCATTAGTGAAAGATGAGCCTAAGATGGCATTTTCCAGTAAAAGTGTATAGTAGGTGATTAAGCTTTAAAAGTGAAAACAAGATAATGCATTCAATAGGTAAACTCCAGGCTCCATTACGGTGGCAATATAGATATTCTTGCTGGTAACAGCAGGAAACATTCTTTGATGTGTTCTCTGGCGGTTCAGTACAAATAGTCCTTACATGAACGCTGGTAGAATTGAAAACTAACTAGAGGAGTCAGCCTCTAAAATATATATCCTTACAATCCTGTTTTGGCAGTCGAAGTATAGTATCTGATAAATAAGGAAATAAGTCAAACTAGCCAATTTTATATTACCAGTGTATAAAATGAATACTTTTTCAGAAAATATTATTAAGAACTTTCTGGAAAAAGTGTTTATCTTTAAAGGCAAAAATCATTGAGGCTTTTGAATAGTTAAATTATAATCTCTGTAGAAACTAGTTTTTCAAAAGCTGTTTTGTTTTGAGAGAGAACAAGAAGTTAAGATTCACATTTCTCACAAAATCTAAAGATTTCTTAAAATTGGATTCATAATATTTCATTTATATAGTTCTCAGGGAAAAAAAAAATCAAATAAACATATTGAGCATCTCTTATGCATGTCGCTCTCTGTATGCCATGCTCAATCCAAGTAGGCTTCCCAATACATGTAATGGCCAACTTCCTCCCCTCATGTAAACCAAGTAAAAGTCTCCCAGGCACCATGATATATGTACTTCAGCCAAGGAGAAGAGAAACAATACTTTCTAAAAAGTGCTGTGGTAGATTAATGAAAAACTAGGTATCTGGCTGTAACTGAAATTTTTCTTCTACCTGCAAAATATTTTGTTAATCTTTTCTAACAGAAAAGCTGTATGTGTGTTCATGCTTACTTTGGTACCTGATTCTCTGGCCCCAAAAGCTGACGGGAAGATTCAGGCTGAGAAATGGGATCTGGGGCTAGATTGAAAGCAGGGCAAGGAGGGAGGCAAGTCTCTGGTTTCCAGAGACCTCAAATGTAGTGCATGGATAAACTGGTAATCTGGATCCCTGCAGAACCTTGATGTCACGGTGTGTTTAGGTGTGCAGGCACAAGCAGGGCCTGGGCAAGCAATGGCATCAGCTGGGCTTCTTATCCCAAAGACAGTGTGGAAGGAGGGACATAGTGGGAGCCTCCGGTCTGTTGCCTGCTGAGCCAGAGAACGTAACAGCACTGGGGGAGCTGCCAGATCCATGCAGCATGAGGGGTCTCTAGGGGAAGCATCCCTGATGGCAGGCAGCAAGGGCAGATGGAAAGCTCCCAGGTGGAGATTGGGTTGTCGGGTTGTAACACTTTTGTTTGCCATTATGAAAGTTGAGTAAAGCAGGGGTGAAAGACAGCTCTCTTTCTGTTTCCAACAGTATCCTGAACTGCACCAAAGAAGAGTGGCCAGCAGGTTGAGGGAGGGGATTCTGCCCCTCTACTCTGCTCTGGTAGGACCCCACCTGGAATACTGCATCCAGCTCTGGAGTCCTCAGCACGGGAAAGGCAGGAACCTTTGGAGCAGGTCCAGAGGAGGGCCACAAAAATGATCAGAGGGATGGAACACCTCTCCTACGAGGACAGGCTGAGAGAGTTGGAGCTGTTCAGGCTGGAAAAGAGAAGGCTCCAGGAAGACCTTATTGCAGACTTTCAGTACTTAAAGTGGGCTTAAAAGAAAGATGGGGACAAACTTTTTAACAGGGCCTGTTGCGATAGGACAAGGGGTAATGGTTTTAAACTAAAGGAGGGTAGATTTAGGCTAGATATAAGGAAGACATTTTTTGTGATGAGGGTGGTTAAGCACTGGAACAGGTTGCCCAGAGAGGTGGTAAGATACCCCATCCCTGGAATCATTCAAGGTTAGACTGGACGAGTCTCTGAAGAACCTGATCTAGTTGAAGATGTCCCTATCACTGCAGGGGGGCTGGACTAGATGACCTCTAAAGGTCCCTTCCAACTCAAATGATTCTATGATTCCATCCAAATACAAATGCAAACTTGAGTCAGAGCAATATACTTTACATCCTGTGTAGAATACATTATTTTTATTCATGTGTTTTCCTGGCTGCATAACCATACAAATAGAATGGCTTGGAATAATTTATTTGAAAGATAACATATATACACTATTTCTAATTTATAAATGATTACATTGTACAGATAGCAAAAAGAGGGCATAACCTAGCTGCTTGCAATGAAAATTGAACCTGGAAATAAAATACAGATGGACTCTTACCCTCAGGGAAAGTTTTGGGTCCCATGAATGCTATAATGCTCTAGAATATTTTACTGAGAAAAATAGAAATTATCCTTTCCAGGGAAGTACCACAAGATTCCAGCCTTTCCATTTTATAAAATTCTATACTGAAGGGAGGGAACAAGAATATATTGATCCAAATTCCACTAATTCTTGAAATAACCACTGCATCTAAATTGAAGTGTTTCAAAGGGCAGTGATCATGCCCCTGCACTCAGCACTGGTGAGGCCACACCTCGAATAATGTGTTCAGTTTTGGGCCCCTCAGTACAAGAAGGACATTGAGTTGCTGGAGCGTGTCCAGAGAAGGGCAACAAAGCTGGTGAAGGGTCTAGAGCACAAGTCTTATGAGGCATGGCTGAGGGATCTGGGGTTGTTTAGCCTGGAGAAGAGGAGTCTGAGGGGAGACCTTATTGCTCTCTACAACTACCTGAAAGGAGGTTGTAGTGAGGTGGGTGTTGGTCTCTTCTGCCAAGTAGCAAGTGATAGGACGAGAGGCAAGGGCCTCAAGTTGCACCAGGGGAGGTTTATATTGGATCTTATGAAAAATTTCTTTACTGAAAGAATGGTCAAGCATTGGAACAGGCTGCCCAGAGAGGTGGTGGGAGTCACCATCCCTGGAGGTATTCAAAGAACGTGTAGATGTGGCACTTCGGGACATGGTTTAGTAGGCATGGTGGTGTTGGGTTGACGGTTGGACTCGATAATCTTAAAGGTCTTTTCCAACCTTAATGATTCTATGAACAAAGCATAAGAGACTGCTCCTGATTACCAGCAGTGGGGCTTTCTCAGTAACCTCAGGTGCTAGTGATGTACGCAGCAAGGATAAGAATCCTTGGTTTTGATGACCACTTGGGAAACGCGTTTATTGTAGATGGGGAATGATCTTGGCTTTGAAATTTACAGATATCGAAGACAAATTGCCTCCATCAGATGGAGGAGTAATATTGGTTGATTTTTTTTTTTTTATGGTTATATAGATCATGTTTGAATTATGATGGCTGGAAGGATAACAGTTACCAGACAACAGAATCTGTTTTGCTTAACTACAGGCTTTTTTTGGATTTGTATTTTGGCTCTGAAATGATTCAGGCTATTAAATAAAATACAACCTATAACATCTATTCTGAAGAAAAATTATTGCAATGTCGGAACCAGTGATAGAAAAGAGGAAGAGATCTAGCTATTCTTTTTACTTCAACAAGGATTTGACAACTGGTTACTAAATTTGTTCATGAAATTAGTATTTCTTAGAAATAGCTAGAGAGGGGAATGAGCAAATACAACATGCATCTAAAAGTTTGGAGGCTTATCTAATAACAAACTCATGTGTCAGCAGTTCTGAATAATGAAAAATTTTTACAGTTAGGTATTTTAATGTAGCACTATTAATACAGTTAATATTCTCCTGACTATGGAGAAGTTAGAGCAAAAAGCTTTCCTCTATTAATTTGTTGCAATGCTTTGCCAGCAGGAATCTACTTAATTATATCTTAATTTGTGGTTTTAATGAATGCCATGAAATTGCTTTTTTTTTTTTTAACACAGTACTCAGTATTCCAAGAAATGCAGTTACAACATGAATGATATTAAATTTATTTTTTAAAAAATTATAATATGCTGGCAAACAGTGTATGATCATAAAGTTATGCTTTAAACAACTTCTCTAAAGAAACTCTAAAGAGTTTTTGGTCTCAGGACTGGATTTCATATACAGGTTAAACTTTGGTCCCATGAAAGTTGAGAATAAAATTCAGATTTTCTTAAAAGACTCATGCAGAATAAAAAAAAATTGTTACATTAAAAGGAATAGAAGAAAAAAAACCAATACATTGTGTATATCTCTAATAATTTTAAAGTTATATAGGTATATAATTGCACATCTTTGTAAAAGCAGTTTTATAATATATTATTGATATGTAATTAAGCATCTGATATGGTTTTACAAGACATAAGTTGTTTTATCAATTAATTATTTTTTTATACCTATTGATTTGGAAAATATTTCTCTTTTACTGTTTTCTTATACTGTCTTTAGGGGGAAGGAATAACAACAAGATTATGCAGTTCTTATCAGATGCACTTACCTCTCTGATTAATGTCACTGAAATCAGTCCATGATAAGAAGCTTCTCAGTATAAGAAAAATAGGCAGTGTGAATAAGACTAACCTAGACCAGTCTGTTATTTTCATCTAGTAATGTATACTCCAGAAAAAAGTATCAAGGCGCCAGAATTTAGTTGCAGGGAAACTGAAATTATTCTTCTGATTGATGTTTGCTATTTCCTGTTACTCTCTGATGAAAGAAAGTATAGTTCCTTACTATACAAAATCTGTAATATTCATTCACAGTGTAAATGGCTCCCAAAAGATTATTTAAGCCAAACAAGATTTCATTGTCACTGGGGAGTGGCAAGTAAGAAGATCTTGGGATTTGCATAATAATTGGTTTGAAACAAGTGATATTCCATACAGTACTATGTATACAGAGAGTAATGAATATGGTAGCCACAGTCTGTGAGATCAGTATCGGGATTATAATGAAAGCTGAATATTTTTTAGTCTTTGGAGGTTTTCAAATGTCCATACAAGCTAATGAGCTAATTTAGATAAGCACTAAGCATGAATTTAATCACATTACTGGTAATTATTAGCAGACACACAATATGAAGGCATTTTAGTTTCCTTCAAAAGTTGTAATTAACCATAAAAAAAGTAAATTGTTTGACCTCATGCACTGCATATAAATGACTCAACTAAAGACTTTTAGATTTAATAGGATGCTTAGCTTAGAGTCATTTTTCCTTATATATTATTTAGCTGAAAGTAAAAGTGTATTTTTTGCTGCATGTTAACTTAAGAGCAAAATCAGACTATATTTCTGAAAATATTACTCACTGAAATGAACCTGAAAACCAAACCCATTTCCTAAGAGTATTCAGCGTATGTTTATCTGATGTGTGGCCGCATTCTCATGCCATTTCCTGCGTTGGTCATGAGTTAGCAGGTAAACATATACTTCCAGTAACTTCCCTAGTTCCTCTGACATGTTTACGGTTAAACATGTGAGCGAGGATCTTTTGGATTAGAACAAAAAGTGTGCTCAAATAAGACTCGGTATTTTGCATGGCAAACATCATGTGGACAGGCATACCTGTCCCAAAGGGCTTGAGAGAGCAAGATTTCCTCCCTGACTACACAAGGCAGCAGGGCTATGCTCCCCATGCATTTCAGTGACAGAAAATAATGACTGGAGTATAAAAAGAAGTATATAAAAAGCTTTTTAAAAGGATTTTGAGATAAAGTTTCCAGTCTTAGAAATGTGTGACCAGATAAATATTTTTAGTTTGCTTGTTTTAAAGGAAAAGTAGCTGTTACACAAAGTCTTAAAGCTGATGTATATAGAGATTGGTCCCTGAAGTTATGAATCTGGAAAGAAACACTTAATAATCTAATTTCAAATAATGGAAGTGAACTGTTTTTTGAAAGTTGGCAAATGACTATGACTGTTCAATTTCTCTCAGGCAGTGAGGGAGAGTGCTTTCTTATTTAACAGAGTAGTGAGCTCATCTGCTTTTTCGTTTTTCAATGGACCATTGCTCAAGAGCACATCTTCCATGCCTTTACTCATGTTACTCAGAAGCTATACTTTTTCAGTAATATTGAAAAATGAAGTTTTATATGAAAATAGATAAAATGCTTTTTTTCCAATGGATTATCACTGATATAAAATTATTATCTTTTAAGAGGCTTCTTGAAAGCAATTTTTCGCTGTAAAAATTGGCAGAGAAGCTGTTTTCTGTAGAATTAATATTTCAGTAAAAAATGTTCAGCCAGCTCTCTGACCAGCCATGTTATCTGTACCTGTGATTAAGCTGAAGACTGTCTTTGGGCACTAGCAGGTCAGCTGTCAACCTAAGCTAGAATGTGCTTTTGCACACAACAAAGTGGGTGAAGGGAAATCAAGCCAAAGCTACGTTTTTTCTTATCTCAGAAATGGCTAATGAAATAGGCCACATGTAAGACCTTCTCTCCAGCACGCTTAAATCTCATGTGACCTTTCTATGAAAACTCACTTCCAGCCCCCAAACCACACAATATTTGGGATAGGAACAAGCAGAATTCAGCAGGCAGAAGTGTAGTTAATCAGCTATAAGGATGTAGGTGTCAACTAGAAGACAGAGTAATCAACGGCTTTGGGCACTTTCTTCTGTTGTGTAAAATTTTTCTGCTTCTTGCAACTGTTTCTCCTTCTTGTCTTTCACTCGACTTTGCTCTTCAGCTCTACTTTAAAACATTTTGCTCTCCTCCCTCCTCTTTCTTCCTCTGATGTAGGCACCGTTTCTTCTTTTGTCGCTTTTCCAGCTGGGTAACCCTTGTTAAATAGACCATTCCTGAAATATTGTGGAGCCATGATGACTCCTGCAATTGCATTCTTCAGTTTATTTATGTTATACATCTTTCTCTTATGCTATGTTATATAAGCAGTTACGACAGTGGAACATGCTATCTATAGACTAATTAGAATTAACCATAATAAACAACTATTAATCATGACTTTTATTATTTTTTTTCTAATAAACTCTTGATGTAATCCAGGCCAATGACAGGAGAATGATCATTAATAAGAAACACTTAGTATTTACTAATTAATTAAAGCTGCTCATTAATTTATTTGAAGGATAAAGATTAAAGGAACAGGTCATTCACATAATTTACTGTAAATGAAGAAAAAAAATATCTTCCCTTGGAATTAAAATTTTCATGAAACTTTGCAGAGTACATTAAGGACCTCATGAGTGGAAAGTTACACTTGTTTAATCAAAAAAAAAATACTGTTTAATTCTTGTCAGAGCACTCACAAGCTGTATGGTGTATGTGTGAAATTACATTAGGTAAGTAAGAAAAAGCATTCTGTTTTGCACACCCTGACTACATGGAAAGAATATCTCTTGATACGTTTTTTATGCTCTGTCTACAGCAAATGAAGATGTGACCTTATCCCTGTGTCTCATCTTGATGTCTCTTGGTTCTGTTCTGTTTGGCTAATGTAGTACAAAAATAAGAAATATCAAGTTTTTGCAAGACTATAAAATTTTACTGAGAAAGGGAATTTAACTTTTTTTGTTGTTGCCTCAGGCAC
>VYZW01057007.1:0-22800 GCA_013401315.1 Balaeniceps rex | reverse complement strand
GAAAGGGAATTTAACTTTTTTTGTTGTTGCCTCAGGCACATCTCGAATTAAGTTACACCCTTCTCTATGAAAATGATTTTTCCATCCTATCTACTGGAGTTACCTTACACAACTGCTAATGTCTTCTTTTGCTTATGCCTTTCACAGTCTGTTTTTATAATACTCTAATTGCACTTAGATGTACTCCTGTTTTTTCACTATGTCAAATTTGAGTATGAATATTTTCTATCTGTTAAGCACTCAGTTTTGATTAACAAACATATGATTTTTGTCTTATCTCTTTTAGAGTCTTCATCAAGAGCCTAAAGAATTTTATCTCCTGTGTTGATCAGCAAAATTTTCCCCTAATTTTGCTGTTTAGTAATAATACTGGGAAGGCATGAAATGGAATCAAAACATGTGATGATAAGTCAAGAAAGAGAAAGGCTATTAGAAAAACTATGTATAGTAAGAAGTCTGTAGTCTTTCCTGTTTTTAACAATGGTCGTCTTTCATGGTGTCACTGTTGGGGTACCAAGGAGGCTGTGCAAATAGACAGCCACTTTCCAGCAACGTAGTGGAAAATGTACCCAATACAGAGTAGTACTAACTCAGCCACTTCAACTCCACTGCCTGCTATGTGGAAATCCATATCTGGGCTGTTGAATCATGAAAACTAATTTACTTGAGGTGTGTTGAATGTACCAATGCACTGAATGACTTCCGTACAGTTTATTAAAGGGAATATTCTTTAGCAAACTTCAGGAATATTGTTCCACACTATGAAAATAGTTTTTGAAACCAAAATAATCAGAACATAAATCTAATGGGTGACAGCTGAAGAAATCTCCAGTTTTGTTTCTGTTTCTTTTTGTTATAAATTATTTCATGCCTATTGTGTCCCACATTTCCAAATTTCCAGAGCAAATAGTCTGACCTCTGTAAAATGTGTTCTGAAACTCATTTGTATTTGGTCTCTCTGAACTCAAAATTTTCTTCTCAAGTTGTAAAATTCGAGCGTGGACTCATTCAAGTAGTGCAATATGTAGTAAACCTTTAAAAATTGCATTCCAAAAGCATTTTTTTTTAAAGTCCTTCATGGTGGGACTAGATCTTTCTCCCAGATCATGGCAGAGGAAGCAGCGCACTTTCAACAGCATTTGAGATTTGTTGTAGAAATTACATATTCAACTGTATGGCTTATAACTGGCATTTTGAAGTTTTGTTTTTCATAAGCATAAAGGGACAGGTATTCAGTGTTAATCCATAAACAGAGCTATGTTAATTTATATGACATGATGAACCAAAATGCTTGAGGCAGCTTTTTTTTTTTTTTTGTAGGCAAGGCACTATGGAAATGAGAGTAATTTCTCTTGTCTCAGTGAATCAGCATGTGCTGTAAAATATAGAAGAAATATTCCTACACCATGCTTGCCATCCTCCTCCTCTTTATCTTTGCATTATCAAATTAAAAAAAAAAAAGATCCAGAGTAATTTTGACCCATGTAGCTCCTTCAGTCAGTCAAATTTTAAAAAAGAATCATACTGAACAAGTAAAAAAAAAAAATCTCTCTGCATGTCTATGGAAGCAGGGGGTTCCAGAGGGATCTTGTTCATTCTGTGAGTTTTTGTGACCTCTGGATGAGCGGAAAGTTGTGCATGAATATGTAGGCAAGCACCAGCGAGGCAGATGTTACACTTACTGACCTTCACCCACTGAAACTGATAATCAGTTTGGCTGTCATTCGTTGTCCTTTTGAGGCTTTCTTGCAGCAAATGAATGCCAAGGAGACATATTTGATCCTGCAGGTCCTGCCAGAAATTAGGTTTGGGCTTGGATATTTTGGAATGAATCTGAGTCGAGTTTGACAACAAAGGGAAGGCTGCTGCAGTAACACATGCAGATGATGCAACTCTCAATCTGTTTGTATGCTCCAGAGCAGGGAGACATCGGGGCCCTTTCCTGCCTTTCATTCAGCCATGGGTATGAAGGCAAAATATGCAATAATGTCAAAACATGTAATTCATTTATGCAGACAAACTGGCCACTGAAGTTGCACCTACATAACCTAATGATGGGGTATCAGTGTTTCACTTAATAACAGGTAAATCAGTAATGACCAGCAGCAGAAGTCTTCTGCTTTGTAATTTAGAAATTAGAATAAGATGAGAACACACATATTAAATAGTAAGATAGACATTTTCTCACACAGCTAATAATATCTTATATACTTTTATCATCCACTAGTTAAACTATGTTTGATAAAAAGCAAATTTTCTGTATTTCTTAGTCAGATTTTTTTTTCCTAACATTTCATTAATGGTTTTCAGAGGTGCTGCAATGATACACAAGGATGAACAACACTGCACCTCTGTGTACTGGATATAAGGAATGTGGCAACAGAAGCATAAAAATGTTCAAGGACCAGAACATATGAGGGTTTGTAAGACTTTAGAAGCTGCAGTGGGATAGTAATAGAAGGTAGGTTCCTAGAGAAGTAAAGGCTGGAGCCAACAAAAAAAGGTACAAATACTGATGAAAAAGTTGCAATCAATATTATTTGGAAAGATGTGACATGTTGCATATGACAAGAAAACACATTCTTTGTCCCCTTCCTGAATAAAGAGGAGGTAGACGCTCCTTAATTATTGCCTCTTTTTGTCAACCAGTTTTAGTTTTCCACCTTTTGGGTCAGCCAGTCACCTTATCAGCATATAAAGCAGGAGAAATAATGTGAAGCCCAGTGTACTGGTAGCAAGGTTTCTATACCCCTTCAGCCTCCCTCACATGCTACCTGCTCCATCCTGTTTATTTCTTTGATGTTTGCCATCTTCTTCTAGATTTTAATCAAATTTGTGAGAGTACACAAAGTGGTAATGACAAACTGTATGGTGTTTTACAAATATAGGATAAAAACACAAGGTTAATACCATAGCGAAGCAAGAATCTGCCATGAACGCTGCAACAGTCACAAGCACATTTGGTTATTAGGTGTGTAATGTAAAACCTGTTTTGTGCACGCTGGATGAAATACGGATCTTGGTGTTTCCTATTAATTTTAGTACAGCAAATATTTCACACAACTTTATGCTTACATTCCAAGTACAAATTGCATCTTTGTGTTTCTTTTTGTATGTTGCAGTAGAATTTATTAGAGTGATACTGAGATATAAAACTGCCTCACTAGACCTCTTTCATTTTTCCCCTCTTTTTATAGAAATCTGTTGATTTCAAATTATTTATTCTATTTCTGTTTTGCTATACTTATCCTTAAGTGTATTGATAACAATAGCACACCACCTTCAATATCTGCTTTCTGAGAAGCCATTCATCAGCCTGCCTCTGCTTTCAGTGCAAAGTCCTTTCCTATGCCTTTTGCTGCTGTCGGTACTTTTTCCTGAAGCAGTTTAGATTTAGGTGGAGTTACAGTTAGCACTCTTCTATAAAAAGATGCTGGAATGGCAACAACAAGGATCTTTTGAAGTTAAAAAATGAGTGAGCAGTGGCCTTGAGGCTCATGTAGGCAGATGCTGCATTCTGGTACTGCTCCTGGATTGAGCTCTCCCATGGCTGCTCTAAACTTCTCCAGCTCTTGGCATCACATAGGCCTGCGCCTTACAGCCACCCAGAAACTCAACAGAGTGAAATATGCTGAGTGTAACTTGAAAGTGGAGTGAAAAAAGTATGCATGAAAAAAAGAGAGAAACTTAATTAGTAGTGTACCACAAAGATAATGTTGACACGTACTGGAATTTAGACTACAGGGCTGTAATTGCAGCTTGCAGCTGAGGAGCACACAGGACAGTTCATCGGGAAAGTCAGCTTGGCCCTTTTTCAGTCTGCAGTTTTGTATGTGCTGATCTATTCTTCCAGCACAACTGTACTTGGCCAGGAGGACTGTAACGTGCTTTGCAAGCAGTTCCTCCCCTATCAGGACTGTATTGGACAGCAGGTTTGGCAAAGAAAGCCTAGGCAAGCAAACCTCCTCCCTCTGCTCCTGTATTTGCTCAGAGGAGAGTAATTGGAAACAGTGATGTTACCTCAAGAATGTTAGGGTGATCCCTTGATTATTTTGGCCTTTAATTGCCTTTCCATCATCAGCAGTGGACCAGTAAAATACAGGATTGAGGAAAAGATGCACAATCCTGTTTCTAAAATACTTCAGTGCATTTCTAAGTTGCTGTGCTGACTAGCTGACCTCTCAGTGTTACAAAGTCTTCAGGGTGTTGTTTGCCTTGCCATGTGAGGTTTACACCTCAGAGCAGAGCCACAGTTGGCAATGACCTGGGCTGTTAATAGTGCAGCACGCAATTTTGATGTAGTTTGAGTTTGGGAGCACTCTCCAGTTGTATGAGTTTCAGCACCATTTGCTAACCCAGGCTATTTCTTATTCCAGAGCTTTTAGCCTCTGTTTCCATGTCACTGCTGAGTGCAGACAAGATCTGTGCTGGTTAAAAAGGTATTCAGAAAGATGAAAGGAAATAGCTTTTAGACAAGGGTGAAATAGTATCTCACTTACTTGTATCCATGAATATGTTTTTTGACTTTGAGGTTTTATACAAGGATTTTTTTTTAAAGAAAACTTGCTGAAGATTTTTAAGATTTGTAAAAATGAACCTTAAGAACATTATTATTAATAAAAGTATTTACACTATAAATACACTGTGCATAATATCATATGGGTGTGACCAAGTTAAGTTTCTTTTTAACCTAGCAATCCTATTTAAGAAGTTAAATTTCCCCCATTCTCTTTTCTCTTTTTTCTAGTTGTGTGTTCTGACTAGAAAAACCTGCTGTCTTCATGGCAACTAATATCTTATCAGCAGCACAAAACCCGCCGAGAGTGATATGCGGCCACTGAATCCTCTGAATCCGGCCCTGCCTGAGACCTTAATTTTGGCTTCAGAATGAACACTTTTTTAAATACAAAAGACAATTCAATATGTGAAAAATCATGATCCTAGCGCTTTCTGCAACACAGGCTCTCAGTTCTGAAGGCAAAAAGAAAAACCAGGAAAACACTTCTGACTATGTGCAACTGAAAATTAGAAACCAAGTAGGGTGATACCAGAAAACTCTAAGATTGCAGTTTAGAGAATTCAAGAAAAAGAGGCCAATGTTACTTTTCCAGGCTCTTTGGGTTAGAAAAAAAAAAACCCTCAGTGTTTTTTTTGTTCTTGATATATTATGGTTTTCAGAGTGACATTTACTATTGATCACTAATGTGTGTGTGTGTGGGGGTTGCTTTGTTTTCTTTGTTTTGTCTGGGGAAAAAATTAAATATAACAGTATGGAGTAAGCAAGGTATAAAGTGGCATAATAATATCTATCAGCCAATTCCAGTTTATTTGTTGAACTGGCTGTGAGTGGATTTCATTCCGCTGGTGTCAATGATGTTGTGCTTATTCCTGTGAGCTTGAGAGCAGTTGGTTATGGCTGAGAAAGATGCTAAATAATAGAACTTGAAGCACTGTTCTACAATTCCCAAGGCACTGCTACTGAATATTTGTTTTACTCTGGAGAGGGGGACTTTTTGTGTCCAAGCAGAGATGGCAGAGAAACCTCAACTGTCCTCAAAACTGAATGTGCAGGACTGTCTCTGTGAGGTACTCTGAGTCTGGGAGTTATGTAGCTAATTCTGTGGTGATATATGATGTGCTACTTCCAAATTCATACTGCTGAGTCTTCCTTGAACTGTGTGTTTTTAATGTACTCGGGTCTCCTCCAATCTGAGCACCTGCTTTATCTGTGCTCCCCCTTTGCGCAGACCCTACATTATCTCTAGGTATGCCAAAAGTAGTTTGAATATAATTCAGCGGAGGAACTCTCAGGTCCCTCTGCTGAATGATTATTATTAAATAGGTGGTATATAGGCCACAGAAATCACTCTTCAATAAACGCATGGCATTAATGCACTGGTGCCATATAGGCCGTTGGTAGATCAAAAACCGTTGTCATGCTGGGGTCTTAGGCAGTGGTGGGACGGAGGAATTGATTCACTCAAGTCGCTGGAGATAGAGTCTCAGAAGAGCAATTCATTCGTCCTGCCTAAGCAGAAGGTGATCCTGGCCTTGGGACTGTCATTGCCCGTTTGGTTTTCCCATGGCCCACAGTGCACAGAAGGAATTCAGAGTCTGCAGTTTTCTTGTCGGATACTGTGCAGACAATGTAAACAACTGCATTGCAGTTAAGGGATCATATGGTAGGGAACTGCACCCTGGAGTGCCTCTTTCTCTCCTTACTGGGGCAGAGAACGTCAGTGGGATGTACGTTTTCCTTTGTTATCAACGGTACGCTGTTTATACTTAAGCTAACTATAATGTACTGAAATAAGTTATTGGGTTTTTCATTGCCACCATGGGTGGTGAGGAAGTGTGCTGGTTTTGACTGGGATAGAGTTACTTTTTTCCATGATAGCTAGTGTGGGGCTGTGTTTTGGATTTGTGCTAAAAACAGTGTTGGTAATACAGGGATGTTTTCGTTATTGCTGAGCAGTGCTTACACAGAGTCAAGGCCTTTTCTGCTCGTCACCCCACCCTACCAGCGAGCAGGCTGGGGGTGCACAAGAAGTTGGGAGGGGACACAGCTGTGACTGCTGACCCCAACTGACCAAAGGGGTATTCCATACCATATGATGTCATGCTCAGCAATAAAACTAGGGGAAAGGTTGGCCAGGAGGCCGCTGCTCGGGGACTGGCTGGACATCCGTCGGTTGGTGGTGAGCAACTATTTTCATTTACATCGCTTGTCTTTCTAGGGTTTTATTTCTCCCTGTTTGTTATTTTCCTTTTCATTACAATTTTTTAAAAAATATTATTATTATTTCATTTTATTTCAATTATTAAACTGTTCTTACCTCAACCCACAAGTTTTCTCACTTTTACCCTTCCAGTTCTCTTCCCCACATCCCACTGCAGGGGGAGTGAGTGAGCGGCTGTGTGGTGCTTAGTCGCCAGCTGGGGTTAAACCACTACAGGAAGCAAAGGACTCTAAGAGGGAGTCTGGTAAGGATATCGCTTTGAAAGGACAGGAGGAAAGCTACAGAAGGAAATGTAAACAGGACTGGGATAATTTGAGTTTCAGAATGCTTCACCTGGTGTTACTACTGAAAAGTATCAATACACCAGGAACAGTAATTTGGTACATTGGTATGGGAAGCAACGTCTTTTGTTTCAGGACAAAGTATGTTCTGGACACAGCAGAAACATATGGGAAGGTGAAAAAGCTCTTATTTCCTGGCAGCTTTGGGATCTCATAGAATATAGTGTTGAGGGCAGCACAGGATCGTAGTCATCACAACAGACCAATACCATAACAAACTAGAAAAAGGCTAATCTTGGTACCTGTAGTGGAGCCTGCTGAAAAAGACAGCACTGCTTAAAAAGACTGGAGTCATGTGAACTCAAAGGGACCAATTATTTTTTCAGCTGTGCTGGTCTCTCAGCCTAAAGGCACCTGCTGAACTATTCCTACTCTCATTTCAAACCAGAAAATTCACAGGTGGTTCATGTTAGATTATGGGGACCTTCATAATCATCATTTTGATGCTACTAGTTCTCTGCTCACTATATTTCAGTGCTTTGATCAGGGGACTGGTTTTCCTTATAGTCACAGATGGTTGCTGTTTGACAGGCTGACAGGCAGACAAAGTAAATAGGCATGAAAAAAAAATAGTCCTTTGTTTCGGTGAGTCAGGCCAATGTCATGTGGGTAGACATTGCTCTGTAATCCTTCTGGCTGCATTAGGATGGGGAAGAGGGTATTGTGTATAATGGTACACAGGAATCTTACATCATTCTCTCCTTGACTGTCCTGTTGAGGGTTTGATCAAAAAATCTGGGTTTACAATGAAATTTCACTGTTACTTTTTCTATTAAGGTGGTAAGTGTTACCATTACACAGCACTGTGAAATTTCAAGGGGTTAGTCTGGAAAAATCCCATGTGGCAAAGACGTGCCTAATCCTGCATATCAATGGGAGTTTTGAGCACAGATCAATAGCAGGATGAAATGCTACATAATTATTGCATGTCTGTGCCTGTATCTACTTGACTGCATTCACAATGCAAAAAAAAAAAAAAAAAAGGAGTTTTGCAAAAAAACCCTCACAAACTCTTGGGGTCACCAAAGGTACGGATCCTAGTATAGCAACAAACTAGTTACTTGGGCAGTACAAATGTGTTTATGACAAATTTCTTTATTATGAAAACAGAAATCCAATAAATCAATAGTGATTTTGAAATTGATGAAATACTTTGGATTAAGGACTGTTCCATGACATTTGTGGCAACTCTGGAAGAACAGTGACATCTGGTCAGTGAACTCTCCTGGGGTAATTTTGTGGGATTGCAAATCTGGTTTTCCATAAAGAAATTGTTACTAACCTATTGAGAAGATAAGCCATTGCTTCCTTTTTGGCAGGTTAGTCAATAATAGAGAAAGTTAGTCCCACCAGCCCTTAGACCGCCCTTTTGCCAGTTAAAAGAGAAAAAGAATCAAATAGCGAACTGGCTGACTGGCCCTAGAAAAGGCTGATAGCACAATGAATTTCTCTTTCTCATTGTGTATCAGTTAAGGTGAGCCTAAAGCTATACTTTTTGTCATTACATTTATTTTAATTGAAAATAATGAAGCTTCCAAGAAAATAGACTTTGTTTTATTGAGACATTACCTAGCTAAAAACCAGCTCTTTATATTCAGTACTTGAAATAAATTACTTGGTTAATGTAAATAGTTGAAAAGAAGCTCCATTACCAGGGAACATTTGTATACAGTTCTCTTTTTTCTGTTTCCTGAATAGTTTTGCTGGATCAGGTTTAGCTGGTCAATGAAGCTAAATAGCAGTTTGTCAAGTATTTCTGTTGAAAAGGAGAATCAAGCCTGTTATTCCTAAGGGCACTGGGGGGAAAAAAAAAAAAAAAAAGTGTTAATTTTTATTTAGGATTTAATCTTTTTTGGAACTTAGTGGTGCATAAATACCTATGGCTCTCAGGCCGTAGTTCCAAATTAGGACCTTTGAGTGAGTTCTCACTACAAAGACTGCATCTCCTATCAATCCATAATTAATAGAATAAAACATACTTTGGGGGCGGCTTCAGGCGCTAAACTTTTGCCTGATAAACCTGTGGCAACTTAGAACCCTGAAATTCTCAAGCAGGGCTGATGGGCAGATGGGAAACATGGCAAGAAGGGCCAACAGCAGGGTTTGCGGGAGACTGATTGCCCGTTACCCACTGGTGGTGACAGCCCCTGTGCGGCAGAGCTCCGCTGGTGGCTGGGGGGGACAGAGCCGGGCTAGCCAGGGCTGTGGCAAGTCAGCCTGCAGCTTGGGTGGCACTGGGCTTCAGCAGCATCCCGGGACAGACAGCCTTGCGCCCTGCCAGGCAGAGCTGTGCTCTGCAGAGTAGGCGCTTCCCCGCTTAGAGAAAAACAAGCCAGCAGAAAGCAGCTTGCTCAAAGTTGCTAAACTTAATCCTGAAAGATTTCGGGGTGGGGCAGGCACCCAAACATTTTCATAAATTAGGTCACTTATAATGAAAGAATCCTAGGGGAGCCTTAGATTCTGCCACCGGTTTTGGAAATGTTTGTCTCTAGGTTTTGACTTGGTTTGGTAAGTTGGATTTGTTGATCCTGGTTTCCAAAGACTGCAAAAATGGTGGTTTCTCCAGCTACTGAAAACAATGGGTTTCTTTTTAAGGAAAATATTTAAACTGTTCCATTTCTTAAAACTGGTAGATATCGTAATTTTTAAATTGAATTTTCTTTGCTTAATATGCATAAAATGCCAACAGACCATATTTCATTAAGAAAAAGACTAGGTAGAAATTGCAAACCATTGTTTTCAAATATTTTTCTAATGTCAGTACAATCTGGAAAGCAACACTGTAAATTTCTATCGAGAACTTACCTTCAGTTGGACAAATGCATACCTTTGGGTTAGTAAAATTATGTGTCTTCAGTGGAAACAACCCAAATACAGACAGAAAAATAGTGTTTTCACAGAAGAAATTGCTTGGTGGTTGTTTGCAAATGCTTTCCCAGGCTGAGATAAATTAAGGTCAGGGAAGACTGTATCTTAAAAAAAAAGGCAAGAAGAGAACACAGAAGATCTCATGAAGAAATAACCAGCATTTATATTGTAAAAGCATACAAAAATACATATGAAATGCATATATTGAGATTTATTAATTATTTCCTAGATATTTGAAGTAGATGTTAATGCTGAAAATCTTTTTGCTTTCAAGTATTAAAAACAGTTAAAGACATCTCTGTGTAGCAATGAGCATCTGAAATAAGGATTGACCATGGCTAAGTCAATCTGTATTGGAAACATTTTTCTTTTTATTTGTACCTGTGTTAGATTCTGCTATTCTTTCCATCAAGTTATGTTTCTTCTCCCAGAATCTGCAAGAAGCTGGTTTTTCTCATTTTTCCGTCCCTATGTTATGAACCATAAGATATATTAGAAAATAGTTGAAAATGTTAATGGTTTTATTATTGAATCGTACTACAAAATATGAGGCTTGAGGCTTTTCTGTGAGCTATGTGAAGGTGGAAACAGATACACAATCATTCATGTAGGCTCGGGCTTTGTTTCTGAGTAAACCCAAAGCTTTAACTGTTTGCCACAGCATAGTTGTCTTTCCTTTATGTCGATGACAGTCCCTCAATCTGCCTTCTGAAGAATCCTACAGGCCCTCTACATTGCAAATCTCACTTAGGTCTGTGAGATAAACTTGCCGATAGAAATATTTGTTGGATGAGTCCCATGGTATCATTTTTTTTATAGTTTTCAGCACCAGAACTACTTCACTTAGTTTTCTCTCCCTCATCTTACATAAAATTTATATCTTGCTTTTTGTAAAATAAAAATAAACCCAAATGACTAAAACACTCTTATTATTTCAGTTTAAATATTATGACTAAGCTTTTAACTTTGGTTACTACTGGCAAGAGTAAAATCACCTATCTACAGTTCCTCTGTATTGAATTAATAGATGGTTTTTATTCATCTTAGCTGATTTTTTTTCACTTTTCTCCATGTGTCTATCACTTCAGGAAAATTCATGAGTCAACATTGTCCCTTATTTTAGAGAACCAAAAATGAAAAAAGATCATTCAGCTTGTTCAGCTTGTGACTTTGCATTAAACCAATCTTGAAATAATTTATCCTTCCCATGAGCCTTTCAGATACACAGATCTCATTTATGCAGGTTCTGTGCAACTTTCTGCACAGCTTTCATTTGATTTGCTTATCCATGTGCTTCTGCATGCTCACATTGGATTCTGGGCTTAATAGGATTCATGGCAAGTCTTTGTGATGTTTCAGATACTCTCAGTAAATCAGATCATTAAAATACAGCTTAACCTAGTGGATCACCCTGGAGTGTAAAAAAAAAAAAAAAAAAAATTCCTTCTCTGTATTAAAATGAACAAAACCATTTTCTTTAACAAATTCCACAGCACTGGAAAATAATCATTAAAGTGTACATGGAAAACCAGTATGAAACACTATGTATGACTTATTATTTCTTTATTCCTTAAAGCTCACAGTTTTGAATCCTCTGCCCACATCTTCATTTGGGATTTCATTTGAGGGAGGGGCATCTTTTTGTACTTTGTTTACACAGTGTCCCGACTCATGGTTGGGGGCTCCTTGTTGCTATTGTTGCATGAATAGGCTTGGTTTGTAATCAGAAACATCATTAAAAAATGTTTTATTATGCAGTATTCCAGTCTAATCAGGTTTACATATGCTAAGACCTTGGTCATGGACCTAAATGTATTAAAGAATGAAACAGAAATTTGCGTGGTTGATAAAGCACATTTGAATATATTTACTTTGTCTGACAGGTGAAATAATCTCATAATTCATTTGAGCCTAGACTGCAATGGCTGAAGCATCTCCCTGGGCCAGAGGCACTGCAGAACGGCTCTGGCCCCCGGTCCAGAGTCCCCCAGCACCTCCCCTGCCTTGTGGGAAGCTCTCTTAAAACACACAACCCACTTGTTTGTGTGGCTGGTGAGCTCCTTTGCCAGCCAGAGAAGACATAGGTATCACCTTTCCAAAACAAAAGCAACGCACAATTTCCTAATTTCTGCTGGAAAGAGAGGCTGCTGTTGACTTGCCTTACCCCAGCAGGGCAGGCTTCTCCATCCCTGTGCGGTATGGCAGGGAAGGCTCGCTCCTGACCACCAAGGACATGGCTGAGTCTGGACTCAGATGCCAGAGCTCACAGCGGCATGTTTTAGGGTCCTGATTCCTCACTGTCTGGACCAGGGTCCAGCCTCCCATTCAGCCTGTGCATGTTTTATTGGCTTATCTCTTTATTTTATTTTGTAGGAATCAGGGTACATGTAGAGTGACTGGTGCCAAATTCTCTTGCACTGGCAGGGCCCTGGGATGCAGCAGGGGCAGGTCTCCAAACTTGTGAATTAAGAAGTTCTCCCAGGCCAAATTAAATGACAGGGAGACTTGATCTGAGAAGGACTGACAGGAAAGACAGAGGTAAGAAAGTGTTCTGCTAACTCCTCACCACAACAGAAATATTACATTGTAATTCTAGGAAAAAAATGCCATAATGGAGGATTGGGACACTGCTAAATGTGCATTTCAAGCACAAGATGAATGAATCCTTCCAGAGACCTTAGAGTTTCTTTATAAATTAACACCAGCACTAGGTATTTCTTAACTGAGCTACTAGTTTTCAGTAGGCTGGAAACCAATTCAGTTGCCTTTTCTACTGCTATTTGCCATTTGATGCAGTTCATGTTCGATCTTGCTCTGTTGCTGTGTTTGGTTGATCACTCGTCAAGACTTTAATCCCCTAATAGCAAACTGAAGTCATATCAGTACTCAAATGCTGATGTGATCTGTTGCTACTTTATCAATGTGAACAATGTCTTGCTCCCTGACCCTTAGGTCAGCCTGTGAAGATGTACATGTACCGCCTACATGTGGTTCGTGCAGAATAACAAGCACGAGACACTACCCTTGAGATTACTAGCAGAGCAAGTAGAAGTGTCCATGTGAAAGAACAAGGACTAGAGCCACTGCTTCACAGGGTTTAGCATTCATACTTCTGGTTTAAAGGTAATCACATATCCTACATACATTAAATGATTGGACCAACCCAGTAATGGAGAGGAATTTTAACACACAAGAAAGAGCAGTTTTAAAAAAAAAAAAAAGACAAACAGAAAAGATTATTGCTCACAGTTTTATTAAGCTTCAAACAAATACATGTAAACATAAGCATGAAGAAATAAGATAAAACATAAGATAAACCAGAAAGATGTAAAGTCTGTACTTTGTCTATCACCATGACTTCCTCCAGGTCTACCAGCCCGACTCTAAACCAACATCAGGCTGCAAAAGGATTCATTAGTCTAGGATTTGAAGTGCTGCTTTCTCTAAAAGCTGAAGAAAATATAAAATAAGAATAGAAGTCAGAGGCTTAAGCAGTAAATTCATTAGGAGGGAGACAGGAAAAAAAACAAACCTGAAAATCTGCTCTGGAGAAAAATTTTTTTTTTTTTTATTATTATGTATCAGAAAATATACTATCAGTTTTCAAAAATATAGAAATGGTGTGGAAACCTCATTGGCAACACCTTTGTCAAAGAAGAGAAGGTCAGGTCTGAAATGTTTTCCATCTATTGGTTTAATGCCAAAGGTGGTTTTTCTGGATCTCAGACTTTGCATACCTGTACAGAACATGATAGGAAGGCCCACCAGATTCCTTTCAGAAAGAATATTTCCAGGAATAATTTAATGGTGCAATCCAATTAGCCTTTTTGTAGCTGCAAAACTCTTCACAAAAATAGTTCACTGAGTTCATGTGCATTGAGCAGTTCAAGTGAAAAGCCATCAGTGGAACTGAATTAAAACCATAGAGCCAAGGTCTCTCCTGGTATAAATCATGTGCATTGCTATAATAAAACAACATGTAACAGAACCAATTCTTCACACCACTGGGTTTTTGGCATGGGAGCTGGTCCCAGAATCCAAATCTTACTGCTTCAGCTTCCGTATTTCTTAGTGTGTAGGAAAGGCTAAACTACAATAATTTTGTGACATTTGAGAATAGAATACAAGTGATCTAGGATCTAAAAAAACCTAAAAAAGTTGGGATTTATCTTGTTTTTGTTTTTTAATGGTCTTGGTCATGCTGGTAAATGGCATTTTGTTATCTGTAAAATGTAGTGGAGGTATTGTATTATGTCCTGATTTTACCAGCTGAAGCCTCTTTCTTTTTTCACAGTCATAAAATATATGTCAAGCACTATGAGCAACTCCTTTATGCCTTGCTTGCAGTGCTGCAATTAGGATCATACAGTGTCATATTCGAAGCTCAGTGACTGTTAAATGTGCTATGCCTGCATCACTCTAACTACTATATCAGTCATTTTAGATGACCCCCTTGAAAATTGCTGCCAAAAGTTTATATGTCAGAAATCACTTTCAAAATACTTATGAAGTGAAGAATTTTCACAGCTCTTTACCTACTCGAATACTAAAAACTGTCAGTCAACAAAATCAGGCTCGACAGTTTATATTCCAAGACTCACTATTCAAAGATTTGCTTGAAAAATTATTCCTATCATCTGTCACCAATTGGGTTCTATGTTTGCTCACTTCTATATTGTAATAACCACTGGAAGTTGCTACAAAAGATCTACCAGAACCCTTGGTATTGTTTTTAAATGAGATGAATCAGGGACATGTACATCAGCACTGCAGTACTTGAACGTTGCCTGTCGTGTGAGCTGGAAATTCGTTCCTCTTGCCCAGCTGTGTGGCTGTTTTCATTCAGAGCTCTGTACTGTTTCATTGACGTCTTCAATCCCAAGTGATAGTGAAAATATGACTCAGGTACTAAACACAGGACGTTTATTTACAAAGCAGTCAACAATTGATAATATTTTTAGAGAAGGGAGTTTAAGAGTTTTTTAAGTTTTAAGGATTTGAACTGTAAACTTATCCTATAGGTCCGTTACCAAAGATGAGATTTGATTTATGACTGAAACTCTATTTTATCTTTTTAATTTTCTGGAAAAAATACACTAATCTGCTCTGCTATAGGTGGGACTTATAGGTCCAAGCCTAAGCCTACAGAATCTAGGGGCTAAATTTCAGTGTCCGTTTATTTGACAATAGCTGTATAGCCATCAATACAGTGCTAAGAGTCAATATCTACAATGAACTGCTATTAATTAAAAGTGAGTCACTCTTTTATTCATAAGTTCAAGGCTGGATCAACATCCTGTTACAATGAATGGCAAAAGTGCAATAGGACTTTATGTACCCTGTTGCCAACCTGTACCAAACATTTCCACTTCCTCGGTTCATAACACAATTTCAATTTCAGTGAGGAGTTTCCTCAGTGCCATTGGTCCTTTTGCTCAGCCTGAGCAGGTGGGGGATCTGGGTACTGGGATGCAGAAAGCAAGCTTATCGGTGCTGAAGGCTGTCAACAGGACCTATCCAACAGACCTGCTTAGAGCATAACAACTGTATGTCTCTATCACTGGGCTCTTCACAAAGCAAAGTCATAGAAAAATTCTACTGCAGTCATCTGTCTTTTACATAGTAAAAGATGGGTTCAGAGCTCTTGTCATTCTCAAAGGATTTAATTTCCTTTTTTTTGGCTTTCCAGGAGATAACCCAAGCTCTAGGCCAAGGGCAGGACTTTGTATCCTGCCCTAGGAGGAGGAAATTCAAACAGAAAAGGGGGAGATCTGTGTTCTTGTCTTTTGATTGCTGCTGCTGCCTTTTGCATTAAACTCTCACTGGATAAACAAAAATAATGATGTGACCAGGAAATGACTGCAACCTAGACACTGCGTTAACCACAGAGATTTTTATAGCTCTTGTAAGGGTGCTGCCTAATTTTCCTAGTGGGCCAACTGTCACTGAAATAGAACTAAAAGAGGTTCCTTCCTTGTTTATAGCTGTCTTTTTCTCCTGTGAAATGGGCTCTGTAGTTCCAGGAGTAGTAGTCTGTCACCAGGTCATTCAGTGCGGTGCTGCCTTGCCTCCTGCAGGAAGGAGATGCAACTTCCAGAGATCTATCCCCGACAAATGCCCAGTAGTAATTGAGCCTTTGTATGCAAAGGATAAGCTATATCACAGAGCTTCCTCTTAATATGGTATGTCTATATGGCAGTTATGAGTATGCGTATATGTTTCTAAATATATTTAGGTGTATAAATACTTATGGCTATAACCATATAGGTATAAAAAAAGGACCCTAGCTGATGTTAAATGAATGCATAAACCATACACAGGAGTGTCAGTGGGAACGTCTTCTCTGACTTTCATGGGCATTCAACCAGGATCTGCTGAGAAAAAGAGATTTTGAGATTCTCTGCTGGGTACAGAGTGTTCTGGGAATCAGATTGCCCTTGGACAGGAGGAGAGACAAAAGCATTTCCAACAGTCTGCTCTTGTTTTTCTGTAGTCTGGTGAGGAGCCTTTTTGCTGTCTGGCCTAGCCATTTTAAACACTATGCCTTCGGATGGTATTTCTTTAACTTCGGCCTCGTTTCCCTGGCCTGTCGCAGCATGTTAGCTATCAGAAATACTCTAAAACACAGGCATCCAACAGAGGAATTTCTCCAAGCATGGAGTCAATATATTTTTAATTACACAATATGAAAATCTATTGCATCTAATGCTCAATTTAGACACTCTTCCCTTGACATCATAAATGTGTGTGACCTTTTATTACAGGCAAGAGAAAGCATGATTTAGTTGGAAACAAATATGTTGCAAGGGAGAGGCTGTTTTCAAATCTCTGTTACCTATATAAAAACAATCTAAAATAGATGACTGCTAAATTTAAACTCTAAAGGAGATGAGAGTAGGATTTCTTATTGGTCAATAGTGACTATAGTACTTGGGATTTGATCAAATATATTGCTGAATTCAATAGCTTANGGTTTTTTTTTTTTTTTTTTTTTTTGCCAGAGAATGCTAGAAACCACCACAGGAGGCCCGCAAACATGGAATTTACTACAAAGCTTTTGAGTTTCTTGACTACGTCTGTTAGAGCTACCTGTCAGGAAAACAAAGCAAATCAGATTAGAAGGTTGAATTCTAAATAAAATTGGACTCCTTAACCACTTATTGTGTTATCTACCATTGCTGGAGCGATCAATCTGCTTGAGAAACACAGGAATCATTTTACACTTTTTAGATGCTTTTCAAAGAGTTATGTGCTAAGTAAGTGCATAATGGAAATATGTGATACTCTGTGTATCCCCCAAAGTATACAAAACGATGATAACTCCAGTATGAAGACCATCACCAGCCCTAATCTTAAGGGTAAAGCAGTCTTGCTTGAGAACATGTCTTACTAGGATGACAAAAGGTCAGTGGTGTTGATGAGGAATTTTACCATGAGTAGTGTAGGCTGTTCTGACAAGTAATTTTTTGTAGATTAAATTGTATAAGGTAAGAAAAAAACAAGCCTTAAATAAGCAGGGCTCATTTAAGAATAGGATCTGTAGTATTAAAGGTGGTCCTCCAGGAAGAAAAGTACTATTAAAACAGTATTTAACGCATTGCATTTCTGGCTACAGGGCTATTTTTATTTGTGTTTGTTTTTTGATCATACCTCGGTGGAGATCAGGTCTGGGCAGTCGCTGATCCTGGCAGACAATGGAAATCCACCTCTAATTCCTATGGCCATTAAGTGTGTGAAATCCCTGGATCAGTTTAAACTCCCACTGCTGCTTTTGGAGTTCATGACCAGTAATGAAAATGGTGACCAGACAGGTGTCTCGAAGTATTGTTTAATGGTAGGACCACAACACACTAACAAAGGGTAGTTTGCAACAACCAAAATATATACATTCATTATTATTTTACTTGAGTCTGTTCCCACCCTGCCTTGGAACCTAGGAATTTAGATTTCTTTATAAACTGTAGGAGTGGTCTTTATCTGAGTACAGTTTCTTAAGAGTAACTGCTTTCTGTTCTCCGAAGAAGGATCAACTTTTCAAGCCTGTTTGAAATCCTTTGCCTTCTCGTTTTCTCTATGCCTTTCCTCTTTGACAACCTGGTCGGCTGAGTTCAACAAGGGGTCAGCCCTTGTGTTGCCTCTCAAGTGTTGCTAGATGGGTAGTTATCTGAAGGTGTTGCATTCTTTTCTACTCATGGGAATTAGCCCTTTGTTAAGTTAAAGCTATATATCTGGACTAACATTTAATATATATAATACTTTTGCATTATTGCAAAGTGACTCTTGAACCAGTGTGTTTACCTACTGCTATTTACAAGCACTGGCAAACCTTGCTATTGTAGTTTAGGTTTTTAACCCCAGATTTGCATTCTGTTCCAAGAGCTTACTGCCTCTCGGCAATGTTAGCAGGAGAAAACATAGATATTGTCTTAGCTCAAATACTCTGTCACTGATGGTTTCTCCTGACTCTCTTGTGATGATGGCAAGCAAAGAAGAGTGGGAGAGTGTTAATTTCTACAGCACAGTTCTCTAGAATTCATCTGTTAATCCCAAAACATCAGAAGCCTTGTACAGGATAAAAGAAATATTTCTGTGGTCTGTTTCAGATCTAACAGTCAGGCTGGTCTCTCTACTAAGAATTCTGTGTTATTCTTTCTTGTTAAGAGTCCTGGATGCTATTTAAAAAATAACTAAACCAGCTTCCCTCTAAAGTTTGCCAACATATATTTTATTTAGGATTCTCTTCTTTTGGCCAGATCCTGTAACCGAGGCAACATTCAGGATCTTTGTCCGTGGGAAAACACATCCTTTTTCAAAATAGTGAATGGAGATACAAAATATAGACCAATTTCTTTTTCCTTGAAATTACTAGCTGAAGAACAACTCATACAGATGGCGGTTGGCAAAAATGTGCACAAGAATGGCATTATTCAGGGAAGAAAGAGACTGTGATTAGGCAAAAGTACATATAGCAGTGATCCTTTAATGGCATAGGCGTTGCAAGGTACAATGGCAATTGCTCAAGCACAGTAATGTCACTTACAGTTACAATGGATATGTTTGCCAGCATATAGCTCTGGTAAACTTTAGCATCACAGTAACATAAACTATGACAGGCACCTTAAATTGCTAAATTCTCCCAGCTTGCAACGGTCTGCAAGACCCCTCTGTTGGACCTGCGAGCCCACACTCCCACTGTGGGGGCTTCCAGGCTGCCCCAGCTGGGGTGTTGGGGTGACCTGGAGGAGAAGGGGGGGCACCCTCCTAGAAATCAGCTCTCCATTGCTGGGGTCTCCAACACTGCTTATCTCTGGTTGGAGTTACCTTTTTGTCCCCTCAAATCTCTATGACTGGGGGTCTTCTGTACTCCCTCATTCCTCACAGACTGATCGTTTGTTGCTTCTGGGGAGTTTGCTCCAGAACTGCTACAGCTCCAGCACTGTTAATCTATTTACCTTATGGCTTGCTAAATCTTAAATCAGTGTTTTGCTAAATATGTTTAAACTAAGTCAACAATTTGGTTATTGCCTGATTCAATCGGCAATTTGGTTACTTCTTGTCTTGCCACAAGAAATGTTAAATATATGTGTGTGGGGCTGGTAATTTGTTTGCTGACTCATCTTGGTGCAACCTTTACATTTCCGCTACCACTGGTTCATGATCTTTTGATGCCCTAAGGAGAAAAAAAACATGGTAGGGTTTTTTTCTATTTTTCCCTTTTTCCCCCAGTTCTTCTAGTGGTTTTCGTTGAGTTCCCCCCCCCCCCTTTTTACCCCTTTTTTCCCCTGCTTTTTTCTTTTTTCCTTTTTTCCTCCTCATTATTTTCTTTATTATTATTATTAATTTTTCTGCTCCAGAACTTGAAGGATGTTAGCTTTCGTCAAAGGAAAAGATGGAATGGTCTAGACTTTCCAGAAAAAAGTACTTTTTACACTGTCTGCCTCTGCAACAGGCAGAACAACTCCTGAGTTGCTTTTTGGATCTCCCTTAACATCCAGCCATATCAGCACAGTGCTTGGTCCTCTGTGTGCTTCCTGTGGAAACTAGCTTTTTGCTAGATCCACTCTCCTATGTCTTGACCGAGGGATTTCTTGAGAAACAAAGAGCAAGCAGTGAGGCAAATGTTCTCCTCCTTTTGCACCTTCTCTTCTCTTTCCAGATTACCCACTGTTTTTTATTTGCAGGCAAAACCAAGGAAGGCACTACTTCTCTGTGGCCAAAGGAAACAAGGCTATATTGCTTGCTAAAGTAATTGTGAATTGAAACAATCAGTAGTTGAGAACTGATTGGAATCAAATCCCTTAACACAGAACCAGGTTAAGTGATTTGTGTGATAGCATTTCTCTAAGTACCTCATAAGGCAATCTAGTTGTGTCCCCCCCTCAATGGAATGTTACATAAAATATTTAAATTGGTCATAAAACTGAGAAAGTTAGAGTTTTACTAAGTGCTTAGCCAGCTCAGCTATTGCTTGTGATCCTTTCTTCATGCTATAGCTCAAATTTCATTAGAAGCTGCTTTTCCTTCAATTTAAATAATCCTTTAAAATCCTTATAAAAATGGAAGACACACATGCTTGAACTGTTTTTCTTCTACTAGAGCACACATTGCACAAATGAAACTGACTTTCAGATTATGATTTGCACAGTACTATATAATATAAATGCATCTGAAATTTATAGTACACCACGAACTGTTTAATACTCAGCACTTAAACTGCTGTGTTTCCACAGCAAGCTGTAATAACTGAAGATTTAATACAGAACCTGATATCTGGACAGTTATTAACATTGTTTTCTTAGTATTTTACTACCTGCTTGTAAACACTAGTTTATTGAAATGTAATAGTATGTACACGGTCATATAAACTGTGAAAAAGAACAGGTTGTTTTCTTTGCCAGAGGTACTGCAGATGTAAATGAAAAGTCTAGACCTTGAACTTAAACATCCAACCCTATATACAGAAAAAGTAAATCCCTTTCTACCACACTATTTTGACCTTGTGTAGCTGTTCAGGCTTTTTAACAAACAGCCAGAGGAAGTTGCTGCTCTGGAGATCTGGTTTGTTTAGGGTTGGTTTTTAAACTCTGCTATTCCCTTTAAAGAAACAGGGTTCCCTCCCTTCCCCCTTTATAATCTGTAAAAAGGAGGAAGGACACTTCAATGTATAGTGTTATTTTTACCACCGGGTCTTGTGCCAACAGAAATGTAGTGTTTAATGATATTAGATTACAGAGATTAAAAATACCCAAAGAATCTCAGTAAATGGTTATGACTTGATATATTAATGTTCCAAAGTAAGTATCTTCTCTGATCTTATTTAAGTATATTTTAAGATTTCTCCTTTCACTCTTTGTCATCTTTGATAATTATTTTAGGGCAAGACCTTAGCAGCTGTACAAAAACCCCCAACCAAACAAAAAAGGAACCTTTATGCATAGATAGGAAAACTCTTGCCCAGGTGTTGAAGCCAGTAAAGTGTAATATTAACTGACACGAGATTTAAAATAGATTTAAAAATTAGGATAGGATGTTGAGGACGTACCTTCATTTACCTAACTGAGAAAATCCTAGCTGAACTGTCAGAGATAGTCCATATCAGTCTTCATAATGATTTTTGTGAAAGAAATCTATTTTGTTCATCAGGAAGGGGAAAAGCAAAGAAAATCAGCAGCTGTTTTGGGAAGGAGGATGTCATACCTTAAGCTGCCACCTCAGCAGAATTAAGTCCAGAATCTGTACAAATAAAACCAGCTTTCATGTGCCTTTTGTCCAGACCTCCACTTTCTAAGGTTGGTCCTATATTTTGAGACTTAAAGTGTTCAGGTGCTTCCTCGGTAATCCATGATGTGATTTCTTGCGCTCTAGCTACTGTTCTTTGGCTAGATCCTATGTTTCAGAGCCCCTTTATGGATGTTTTTCTTGCTGCGTCCACAAAGATAAGTAGCTGAGAAATGGAGCCAGACTCTAACTTGATGAAGGATCTTTCCCAGTTGTTTAGTCTGTATCAATTTTGCTCTAAAAAGAGAAAATTTAATTAAATTTGGTCTGCAGGTAACTTCAAACACTGCACAGCTGCTTCATATATATAGTTATGTTGGAATTTTAGACACCTGACAAATATAATTTATTTGATGGGGCTTTAGATCTAGACATTAGCACATCACAGATATGGCTGAGAAGGCATCTTGCATCTCTGATACCTTCTGAAAAGTTTAAACACACAGAGGCATTACCAATGCTTTGTATGTATCAAACCTTGGGGAAAAAAAGAAACAAAACAAAGGAGCAAAAAGTAGAACATTACCTTCATAACAGAGAAAGTGCGAAGACCTATTAGGCTCGTCACTACTTTCACAGAATTCCCAGACCAACAGTGAAGAGTTTTGTGTGTCTGTCTGTGTTAATGTCTCGTAGATGGAAAAGAGATTCCAAAGATTTCTTATTGGTCCTATTTTTTTTTTAAATTTTAGTCTACAGTGCTAAAAATACACATTCCAGTATTAGAAAAGAAATCTAAAAAACAACAGACTTTCCTGTGGAAGAACAATGATTTATTTTTAGCATTATGGAACCAAATTGTTCTTTGAAATGGCAACTGTATTTTTTAGCGTGAGCAGGTATTTTCTACATCTACAGGTAGAATAGACAACAAAGGAAATATCTGCTACCAGTGTATGTTACTACTAGCTTTGGATTCATTCACTCGTACACAAAAAGAGTGAGCAGAATGGTTCTCTGATTCAGGCTGTAGCTATTTTTAGCTACAGTGAGTATATCTATCACATACTATGAGTTTATAGTGAATGCAGATACCAGAGTGTCCTGGTTTCAGCTGAGTTAGAGTTACTTTT
>VYZW01057006.1:0-24072 GCA_013401315.1 Balaeniceps rex | reverse complement strand
AAACCAAAGCATTCTATGATTCTATGATTCTGTGAACTTGCGTAGGACACTTCAGGTTCATCCTTGCTCCTGTGCAAGGGAATTCTGTGAGCCCAGCTCCTGGCCACCTGGCATAGTGTTTCCTTGAGTGACTCATGGCTGGGAGTGTGCAATATTTAGGATTCCTTTTCCTTACTGGAGCTGTGCAGAAGGTTTACAACAAGGGAAGATCCCATTCACATACTCTTTTAGCAGCTGCTTCTGTTGGCTGAAAGAGTAAATTGCAAATGATTTCCGAGCTCCGGTTCTTCTTTGTCTGTTTATTTGAGTTTACTAAGAAGAACTAATAGATACTGGAGAAGGAAGTGCCTGGTGGGCAAGACTCAGCAGGAATCTCCCCTATCCAGAGAGGGAGATTTGTACTGAAATCCCTTTGGAATTGGCTTTATTTAAGTTTTTAGGTGATACTTTTCTGTGTCTAGCATTGGAAGAAGTGTAAGTTAGTTTTAGGAGGATTCCTACATTCAAGTAGGAATGGCAGTTAGCCATTGGCAATGGCAAGTAGCAATTCCTACATGCAAGGCACCTGAAATGCTATGACAGCCTTCACTTTCTGAAAGTGTAAGGTACTATTTGTTCTCCCTTGCAGCAGGCATGGTGGTGCTATGTAATAATAGCTGTTCAGAGGAGTAGATTGGATACACTTGGTTTAAATAGTTTCACTTTTAAAGCTGTCTAAAGCTTAGTCAACAAACTCATCTCTACTCAATGCACTTATGTTTACTCTCTTAATTTTTTAAAGGCGTCCTTTAGACTGAGACACAAATAATTTCCTTTGCTTTAAAGTCCCACTTCTGAGTGTAGCAGTGAGATGCTGGAGAGGGCTGAGGAGGGTGTTTTATTCATCAAAAAGCTAAAGGGAGACTTGAGGTGATCTCTCTGCCTCTGATGAAATTCATTCCTTTATCTGGAAGCTCTTAAATCATTCCTGACAGAGGTGACATTATAAAAATAATTCTGAAGAACAAAAGTTCTTGCCCTTGGAATACACTGCATTGCACCAAATGGTAGGCATTTATTAAATTTTTTTTTCTTAGGGAGGCTACAAGAGTGGAGACACATGGAAACTTTAGTTTCCTTTAGATTTCTTTAATCATTTTTTGCAAGTTGATAGATTCCCCCCCCCCCCCCCCAACAAATACCTCGTGAAATAAGCTACACGAAGGGTAGCCAGAGTGGTGACTGGTGAACCCCAGGGACTTGCTCAGGACACTTCGGGTTCATCCCTGTCCCAATTTAAGGGACTTTGGTGAACCCAGACCCAGCTTGCCATTCACCACCTCTGCAGCAATATGTGCCTGGGCAGCGCTGCGCTCCTCATGTACTTGGTTGCAGCAGAGCGTGGCACATATTTATTTAATTGTACATGAGTATTTAAATGTCAATAAAATAAATCCTTTTCCTATGGCTTGCTCCTCTGGCAGGCAGATGCACTCTAGGGACATAGACTTTACTGCAAGATAATAGAGAGAGGATTTTATGGGAGTCTGTGTGACTCATGAAGCCTAACACCCCTCAAATTCCCCTCTAGTGAATCTGTGGGGTTTGTTTTCCTTTTGAGAGATCAGGAGATGGTTCTTCCTCCTTTTGATGGTGTAAAGAGGTGGAAGCTGGCACACCCTCAGGTGAATTTGGTTTTAGAACAGTGGCAGTTTATTTGGGTTTTTTTTTGACAGTAAAAGCAATACTTAAGCTGTGCTGAAGCTGAATTATGGGCATAAGGATATATGGAAAGCCTGCTAGTTACAATGACACTAACATCTGTCCCTTGCTGTGGATTATTTAAAAAAATAAATGCCTAGACTCTAGGAGATAGCAAATAAAGGATGAAGGTGGTAAGCCTTCATCATACCATCATACCATTATATTCAATGGGACCTAATTCAGTCTGAGTAGAGTTACAACCTAAATGCACAGATAATGTAATTTTGAAGTAATTTCTGTTGGTCATAGTGATTTTTCAGGACATAGTTTGGAATATCACTTGGTTTATGTTGTTCTGGAGGCATGTCAAGTCTGGTTTAATAAGCTTGTTTAAATTCTGGTCTGGAGCTTTTCTACTATGTTCTAACAGAGTATTTGAACTCTTCTGTTATGCAAAATATTTAGTGGGTGTGTGAAAACTTGGAGTTGGTCTGCAATTCAGCAACAGTGGTAAGTAGTTTACTGGATAGCATCCCTTTTCTGTGTCACTGGAGACGGAAACAGGCATTTGGGCGGCTTACGGCTCAGGAAGTCCAAGGTGCCAGCTCAGATTTTACTCAGGGAGATGAGACACTCTTTAGAGAAAATCCATAGCTTAGCCAAGGAGATTCGGCCGCAAACATGCTGCATGGTCCAAGAAGAAAGTAGACATCTAGAATAAAGGCAGATGGAACGAGGTGAGCTTTGACCTTTCTCTATGCAGCTTTTGCAAGGTTTAACAGCTTTTTTTGCACAGACTTTAATTCCCTAACACCTGATTTCTCTAACTTTTATATATTTTAAATCATCAACTTGGTGCAGCTCTTCCAGTTTTTATTTATCTTTGAGTATATTGCAATGATTTCTGCCACGTACTTTTGGTACTGTTTTCTAGAATACCACAAATGGCTTGAAACAGGAGCTGAGAATGACAGTGTCTCAGCCACAACAGCTACTACCGTCCTCTGAGCAGCTGCTCAATCTATGTGACAACTGAGGGCTTCTAATAACAAAGCCATTTTACTGTGTACACCCAATTTGTTAGCCTGATTTACAGAAGGTGATGAGTAATCCTCACCTTCAGAGTGGTTCTGAGACATAGTAAGTGTCTGGAGGTTTTCCAGCAGCAAAGGTTTTAGTATAATATTCTAATTTATAGTATAGCATTCTGTTTAGCATAAATCAGCTTTACAAATTGGCTGTCTCTGACCTTGATGTTCTCTCATATGGACTGTGATAACAGTGAATTTTGAGAATGTTCCTTGTTACCTGATAAGAGAAACGCTATTTGGGAATCTGAAGGGTAGCACAGAACGGAGGTCTCTCCTCTAGGAGACAGCTGTCTAGACAGTGTGAAATTCACTTGTGGGTTTTTTTCAGGCATTAGGGAATTCAGCTTAGTTGAGGAAACTTCCATATAGTATCAAACCACTGCATCAACTTTTACCTCCCTCCTGGCTGCTGGTATGTGGCTGAAAGTCCTATAGGTGGGCAAAGTCCCCTGGTGCCAGGGTGGCTTTGGAAGTGGTGAGCAGTAAGGCTGCTCTAATGTGTGTGGGATATCTCTGTCGTAAATCCCAGACCGTATTCTTTTCAGCTCCACTCCTCTGCTTTTATTAAATAATCTGCCACCGATGTAGCATTCAGCTGGACGTGAAATCTTTAAAGAGCTTTCAGGTGGGGAGGGAAAGCGGTACTGTGTTCAAAGCTGGGAGCAGGAGTCTACCAAGCAGCCACCTGAAGTCTTAATGGGACTGGGGCTGTGCTGCTCTGTCCTGTACGTTCATGGCCAAAGCATGAATCTCAGCTGATGTTGCTCAGCACTGGAGAAAAGTCACTGACAGCCTCTTAAGGAAGCATGTGAAGTTGGGCATCCGAACGGAGAGGTTTGTACTCTTGACTGTAATAGGCTTTATGTAGGGAGCAGCCCATGGAACAACGTATTGCATTCATGAGTGAACTGGGAGCTTGCTGCGTAATCAGTAAAGCTGCTCTCAGATACACCAGTGATTTTATTGGAGTCACCTGTATAAACGGGGCCAGAATGCATCTGTACCCGCTCATGCAAACTTGCCAGGATACTGAAAGATTTCTGTCCCAAATGTGATAACAAGCTGATATTTCATTATTGTTTATGTTTAATTTTTCCATGCACCAGTGTTACTGGTTGAAGTACTCAAGCTAGTGGCCTGGATGAAATCATGGTGGCAAAGCTCTAACTGATTTCAAAGAGGGCTGGCTGTCATCCATAGCAATAAACAATCCCTGTCCCTAGCACTAATAGCCTAAAACCATTTTCAGCTTAGCTTGTCATGCTTTACCTACCACTTTATTGGCAAACATGTTTTGCGTTGTAGGCAATTCTACAATGTATATAGAGGTAGTAAAACAAGCAGTGATTCTGTAACTCTTAAAATTCACTTAGAGTGATGACACATTTGGTTTTATCTTGTATTACTTCCAAGGGAAAAAAGTATTAAAAGTTTTGTGTTTGAACATTTTTCTTAAAGAGAGTTCTTCTGGCAAATGTAATCTCTTATTTGATCCTGCTAAGGATCAAATTTCATTTCTCAAGTAATGTAATTATGTATATTTAAGGGAACTAATTCATATCCCTTAAAACCCAAATATTCTTCCCGTCAGATACCAAAAATTTACTTAAATGAATTTTGGCTTGTTTACTTTTGATTTTTAAGATTTTAAAATGTAAATCAAGTGTGAATCATTTCGTGTTTGGAAGCTCTGCTGTAGGAAGCTCCAGGTAATTTTTCTGAGAACGGAGATGGTATGTGTAGAGGGGGGTGTGTGCGTGTGAGCATTTGTACATGCATGTAAGTATGTATACATAGACACCCACACAGATATCAGTGCAGAATATCGTTGCAGGATTAGTGCCATCTGACTAGCATCTCATGCTACCCCAACACCAGGGGAGGCCAGGGTCTTGTGCAAAATATAACAAGTTTAAAGAGGAAGGAAGCAGTAAGGAAAGAAAGAAGGTGGGAATGATATCACAAGATTATATAAATTATCTGTGAGCCCAGCATGGTGTTTCTGAATCATTAGAAAACACCTTTAATAAGGTATGTGTGTTGTCCCTGACTGCTGTTAACACGTAAGGATCGTTATTTGGCTGATGGATGTCGCAGCAGAAGCAGGTTTTGAGGAGAGATTTGAAAGAGAAGATTCCCATCAGATCTTTTTCAAATGTTACATTTTCTCCTTTAAATCAGTTGGAGTTCCCAGAGCTGAATCATTAATAAGCATTTTTTCTGATGAAGTTCAGAGCCCCACAACACTGGGAGCAGGATGAAATTAAAGCTTGAGAGATTTGCCATACGCTTAACCACACAAGGGCTCACTCTTCCAGAATTTGCCTCGTTTTCTGGAGAGCTGTTGTGTGTAAATGAGACATGGTTGTGCAATATAAATTCCCTGCTCAGCATGTCCTGGGAAAGTTTTTCAGGATTACGTGGGTCAGGCTGCAGTTGGGAGAGTGACCTGAGGAGGTAGGTGCTGCCAGTCCTGGCAAGCAGAGGACTGAGGAGGTGCAAGTCCTGCAGCAGCTCACCAAGCCTCGATCCAGGGCAAAGCTTTTGAAGTACTTTAAGAGGGAAAACACGGTGTTGCTAAGCCTGATTTCTCAGCTGTGTAAAAAACCTTTTCAGAGTATGTGTATGCTGCACAGAACCAAATGACACTGTTCTTACTGGATTATATCTCAAGAAGAAAAGTTAATTTAGTTCAATCTTCAAATCCCTGTTAAAGCCTTGATTTTAAGGTCAAGGTAGTAAATTTTAGTTAGAGATGGGTGGGACAGGTAGGAATTTGTTCGTTTGTTTTAAATAGGGTTTGTGTTTTTATCTCATCAACAGAATCTCATCTGTACAGCTTTAGGAATTATAGTCTCAAAGGTAAATATCTATGTAGCTTCTACAGAGTCCAGTTCAAGACAGGTGCCTACCTACCATTGAGGACACAGATATAAGTACCACATTTGTTCCTTTCTGTGGGCAAAGCCAGGAGATCCACTTGAGCTCATGTAGACTCTAGCCTTTTATACCTTCACCTGTGTCTGCTCAGTCTGTTGAAGGAAGGGTTTATGGATGCCTTTTTTGTCACCACAGCAATCACACAGTGAAAGTGGGGACCTTTTCTTACACTCCATGGGAGGAGAGTCTGAATTCAACATTTCTGTCTGAGTGAAAATGGGGGTCTGATGTTTGGATGTGGCTTACCAGGACTCACTGGAGAAGAGAATTACTCATCTGCTGCAAAGTATTGATGAGGCCAGTCTGGATTTGAGCCTCGAAATTCAACCTGCTGAAAACTTAATGTGATACAGCATTTGGCACTGATTTGGCCGATTTCTAACTAGGGTGGTACTCTGATTTACATGTTATTCAAACACCCAGCTAGACGAGATTGAGCTTATTATTAAAGAGGTAATGAAATGTTATGGAGATAAATTAATTTCATACAGGCCACCAGTCAGACACTAACACAAGCTAGATTTGAGTCAGTCACTTGCCAGTCCTCCACAACCTTCCCCTTTGCTCTGATTCAAGTGCAGCAAACACAGGGAAGCACAGTGCAGTAGCCAGAGAGAAACTCTGGAGCACCACAGCCCGGGGAGGCAGTGCTTCTACCCACACCGTGAGCAGTGGTAGCATTCAAACACACTTACATCCTGTATAGAAAGTCCATTACCCGAAATGAATGCATGTTCAGAAAAACTGTTTGTTACTCATTAGTTTATTGATAAGTGAAGACTCTTCTTGCATGGAATAGCTCAAAGAAAGAGACATGTTATTTAAATGGCAAATACCATTTCCTCTTTTCATCTTTTTTGCTTAGTGAGCTTCGAAAGTTTTCTGAGAATCATTAAGACGAAAATTGTACCAACAGATGAGTCACAGAAGAGCTCGGGGATAAGCAGCACCTATTGTGCCTGTGACTCCTTTCTTTGCTCATCAGCAAATGTGATTCAGACCATTTCTGGGGTGGATGCGGCAGAGTTTTGCTTTCAGGCTGTCAGAAAACAGACTCCTGCTGTCATTTCCAAGGAACTGGTTTTCTCGTGGCAGTGGTTTTTTTCCATTAGATGTAGGGCTTTTCCTCTTTTCCAACTCTCAGGTGTGGAGCAAGAGGTTCCCTTGCTGTTTTCTGGCCGTCCCCTCTCAGTGTCCTCCTATGATACGTCGTGACATGGCAGCTAGGCACCTCTCCTGCTCTCTGCCTCCACAGGCATGCTACTTCTGCTCTCTAATTTTTAGGAAAGTGGATGATTTCCTCCCCTCACCTCTTTCTCGGACATATAAGTCATTCCCTGTTCCACAAATAAATCAAAAGCAGCATGAGTTGGAAGATGTCGGGTGCGAACAACAGGAAAAACAAATAAATAATCCCTACAACCCCTCCCAAATCTCCTTGATTTTGAGCTTAGTTCTGTCCTTGGGCACTTTTCTGACCCACATTGTGTTCCATATAGTGACATCTATGAGCTGCTTTTTCTGAATGTTAATGGATTTGCAGCCTCTTTGCAGCACTGAAGTCAAATCAGAAGAAAGGTGAGGTGATGGAGGCTGTGACAGCAATGGCCTGGCAGCATCCTGAGCCGCTTATCTCATCAGGCAGCTCACCTTCCCCAATGCCCTCTCCCTCTCCCACTCCAACCTTTGTCTTCTCAGAATTTACTTCCCTTTTTCCATATCTGTATCTAATCTCTATCAAATCTCTCTCCTCTCTCTCTCCCCGCCCCCTCTCTCTCGTCCCTTCTTAATAATTTCACGTATAGTCCCCACTTCATTGTTTGTCTCTTCCACCCATCCCCCCCATTTATCCCTGCAAATAACAGGTGTGTCCAACTTTTGGTTCAAGGACAGGTTTTTATTTTAGCCTGTTTTTTCTGAGCAAACGAGAATTATGAAAACATGCTGCATTTGTCTGTCTGGCTGTTGATCAGTTGCCCACAGCCCTGCCAACAATGGCCCCAAACTTTTGGACAGGTGAGCTGATTTCATCCAAACTTGTCAAAAAGTTAAAGATACAAGAAAAATAACAAACCCCTACAAGCTTTGTGAAAATAGTTGGTCAGGTAGAGGAGGCAGAAGGTTCATGCCCCATCAGGGGAGAAGCTGATGTGGAATCATGTTGTTTAGACATCAGAGAGTCTAGAGGAGAGCACAGTCTTGAGATACAGAGCTGCAGGAAATCAAGTTTCATCATCTCTGCTGCTCATAGAGCTAGGCATTTAATTTCTCTCTCCTGAGAGAAACATTGAACTGTTCTTTACTGCCAGTGTGTCGTTGTTGTGTTTGAACTTTTTATTTATTTATTTATTGTATTGCACTGTCAGTTATGATTAATTTAGGTTTTGTTGATGCCGCTTATTGCATAGAAGACTTCTGACTATGACCCCTACGATGTGGAGTCTGTCACCAGAGTTTTCTTCACTGTCTATTTTTATGTCTGTTCGTGTATCAGAGGGGAAATAATGGCTGTGGTCCTAAGTGGGAAAATATCTGCTAATGGATTGGGTTGTATCAAATGGATTGTGAGACTGAGATAACCAGCTGTAACAGGGCTAAGGTTCCCCACTGTAACCACAATAAACCTTCTGAAATTTATTGGTGGTAGAAATGAAAGTCATAACCCAGAGAGGAAGGTAATGGTAGATAGACTCAGATTGACTATGGAATAATAGTCCCATTCTTTTTTATTTTTTTCCTCTCTCAGCTAAGAAATAAACCTTTAACATCACATCTTTTTCAAGACATCATTTGAAGATAAAAATAAGTGATTTTGTTGACATAACATCTATTTCCACTGATAGCTGTATCAAAAGAGATCAAGCAGATGTCGTCTTTCTGGAAAACCCAGATGAAAATCTACTGGCTGGTAGTGTCCTTCCAAATGGCAGAATATATTAAAGAGTAAGACTTGTTTTATTCCTTTATAAGTAAGCGAAATAAGCTATGAATTTACGTGCTTCCTTTAATAAAGTCCCTAACTTGTGCTTTGGAAAAAGGTGGCAGTAAAGCTGTACTATATCAGAGTTATGGGGACACATCTCTCTGGTTCTCACTGGACAAACTTTCAGCCTGCATGATCTCAGATTTAGTAGGGCCAATAACATTTGATATCTACAATTTTCATAAAGTTTTGTGGCTTTAAAATGCTACAGTAATTACTTTCTTCTTTCTCAAGATATTCATGGTAAGTTTGCAATACATTGCCCATGGCAATGATTCAGCAAGAGGAGCATGGTGACTCCTCCTGCACAGCAACTTACTAATGAGCTGAGTTTATCTTTTACTCAGATATTTGACTTTCTCTCATGTAGTATTTTTGTGGCCAAGTTTTTCTAGCAAACCTGAAGAGATCAAAATAGAGGTAGGGAACAGGCAGTATGTAGTGGAAGAAAAGGTAAATAACATGGTCAAAGCTGATAAGAAAAATTAGATGGAATAGTTTCACTGTCTTTTGAAATTTTATTTATTTTGCTGAAAATTCATTTTGGAGAAAAAAGATGAGACCATATCGAAACATGCCATTGACTGTTGTCTCCACCCGTGACTTATATGTCCATTGAAACAAACTATTGAAAACTCAATTGTCAGAGGAAAAAAAAAAGAGAGGCAAGTGGGAGAATTTTCAAGTTTCCAAAATGTTCCTTTTGGTTACAATGCAAAATTAAAATCTCAAAAGTCTTTCTGATTAATAATCTTTAAAGCACATGGCTCAGGAGAAAGTATATGGTGTTTTTTCTTAAATTTCAAAACAAGATACTTTGAATACACATATGGTAACTCTTTTCCTCAAATAAAGCCATACAACAATCTGAAAACTTGTATTTGGTTTATTTTTTAATGTGAAGAAATCTATCAGGGCCAAGTCTTTTCTACAAAAATCTTTAGCAAGTCAAGATTTGCCACTGGGTAGGCGGGAACCATTAACTGAAAAATTTCTCACCTGCTCTACAAAGAAGTCTTAGATGGCTTTGATTGCAATTAGGAAGAGCATTCCCTGAAATGGGTGAGTTGTGCTCTCTGGTCCTCCTTTCATCTTGATCAGAATGGTTACTGCATGCTCAGAGCTTCAAACAGCCACTGCTGTCGGTTTTAAGAAAATATGACCAAATTAACTGCATAATTTATCAAGATGTTATAAAAATTTCAATACCAAATTTTTGAAGAACGCTTTGACACGTTAAACTATTTGGTGACAAGGCAATAAAAAGTTATGGATTACTTGGGACTCTGCATGGTCGGACATATTTCCCTCTTAGATAACCCTTGACAGTTTCATTATCAACAGATAATTGCCAGCTCTGCTGTAATACATCCATCTACTGGTTATTTCACATCATCGTAAGCAAACCCCCCACTGCCCTAATGCTGCCCAAAGGTGGAACAAAAAGGCAGTCACACTTCTTTTTTTGTTCTGCTTAGGAAAAAAAAAAAAGAAATTAGAAGAAAAGGGACAGGACCAAGCAATGTTGTAATGGTTGCAGTCAAAGTGGAACCACTGAATGTGTCATTTTGTCAACGTGCACTGTCTGAAATTTGTCTAGCTTGAGTTAAAATAAATCCACCAGCAAAATACCATTTTTTTACTTTAAAAACTTTTCTGGCTGTTAGTAGCCTGGAGGACATTTTTCATCTCAACTTTAACAATCAAATCAAGCTGATATGAAAGTTCACCAACTATTGTGCATGCTTACTATAGCTATTGTTTATTGCCTCTACTCAGTGATTGTGGGAGAAGTATAAATGTATTTAAATCTGTATAACCACTATGTTGATGTATTAGTTGATACCACCTATAAATATATTAACACCTTTATATTGATATAACTGTGTCTGCCTGAGCAGGCTGCAGTAATTTAGTTAAATCAGTTTTGCTATCAAGGCAGCTAAACGAAGAGGGGGAAAGTAAATGCTCGATACAGAGAAGGGCAGGTAATTTCGGTCACTACTTTGAAAACTGCTGGCTTTTCCAATCAACAGCAGATTTCTGTGAACAGAATAGGCATTCTTACAAAAACTACAGTAAATGAAATGTCATTTTTATTTTTATTGATAATGATGCTATTTGCTCTAGAGAACTCTTTAGTGTTACAAGAGCTGGTTCAGAACTTGCCAGTCCTGTCTCCATCAGCCTTGCATTTCTCTGCAGCAAAGACATTAACTGAGTCCTATAAACTTAATATTTAAGGACCTTGGGGATCATTCCTTAAAAATTTTGCATAAGCTTTTATCAGTAGCAGCATTCTTTGTCAAGATGTACTTGCAGTACAAGACAGGGATGATTTTCCCATTGGAAACAAGGAATCCTTAAATTCCTTTTTTATTCTGCCCTTGATAAAACACAATATTGTCTAGACTTTGTGTAGGCTGCATTTTCACCCCCTGGGAGCTCCCAAACCTGCAAAAAAGAAAAAGTATGACACTAATTGAGTTTTCTTGTTTCCTTTCAAGTTTCAGCATCGTGACTCTGCTTGGGCATCCGGACGTGATTGTTTGTTCTCACTCCTGCCAGGGGACTGACTCCTGCACGCCGTTCCTCCCTTCACCCCCCCCTGTTTCCTCTTCGCCTCCCTCTCAGAAGTCGCTTTTCTTGAGACATGGGAAAGCCATCAGCACATCCTGCTGCTCTGAGGGCCGTTTGCCGGCCGTCTTTGCTCTCAGAGGTGGGTGATGTCTGCTTGCTTTCACGGGCTGGTCAGAAAGCAGGCAGGTGGAACTGGCGTCTTCCAACCAAGTCCTTTGGACCACCCAGAAAGGCAGGAAGAAAGATGTCCCTATGCTGTGTAGGTAACACACACACGCAGCCGTGGAAGAGAAAGGACTGATGGGAGGTGGTGGACGATGGAGCAGCTGGGGCAGAGCCCATGGCCACCAGCTGAGACCGGGCATTGAAAGGCTGTAAAATCTCTTAGCATCAGTGAATGCTAGCAGAGAAGGGGCAAGGCATCCAGCTGGTTCTCTCCCCAGAAGAAAAGACTATAAATTATGGTTATGCTTTGAGAATGACTTATTGTTACCCTGTTTATCTGTCTGTTAGAGGCATTTGGGTTTTTTCTGTCTTTGATAAAAATATTCCTTGTTAAGTCATTTATTTCCTATTTGCCGGTGGGGACAGTTCGCTCACTGAGTCATTGGCACTGCTCATTGCATCAGGATAATTTTCCCTGGTTTCTGGGCGAGGACTTGATTGGTGCTCTAGCAGTGATTTACCCTTAAATGTGAACCCATTAGTGGTGATTTACCCTTAAATGTGAACCCCTATTACCACTCAGGTCCTGGTAGAAGGGTTACAAAATGGCTCATACCAACAACAGTCTGGCCTTCAGTGTTTATCCAGTACCTGTTTAAGAGGTGATTGTTGCTATCAACTGCCAAACTCACCCAGATTCAAAGTGACAACTGGAATGAGAAAGACTCTGTATCCTACTACCAAACTGAGGATGCCAGTCTGTGCCGGGGGATGGTGTTTGGGAGACAACCAGACCCAACACCTTGGAAGGTGACCTTCCTCTTGTGCCTAGTCCTGCTTTACCTGCAGAAAGGCTTTCAATGAAACAGAAGAGTATGTTAATGCCCTTGCATAGTATGACAGAGATTTAAAAAACAGTTTTTTTTTTTTTTTATTAAATACACAGAAGGTTGTTGAATTTCTACCAGAGCTTCAAAACCTGCTTAGAATTTCAAAACCAGTTTTAGACTGAAGAAAATAAATCCAACAATGAAGGAAAATATTCAAACCCTCCCCCACCCCCACAAATAAAAGGGAAGAGGAAAAAAGCAATAAGTCACTTTAATATTAAAGTTAAAAGGCTTTGATGGTGAGGAGAACTTTGTAGAAGAGAAAATGATGGGGGTGACAAATCTTTAAAGAAGGGAAAACGGAGTGCTATTTGAAAAATTCTTTTATTCTTTTCAGATTGTGGTATTTTACAGGGCCTTACAGCTGACAAAGCAGCTGCTTCCCCTGTGCTTGACTGAATGCTTTCTCTGCACACCACTGGGTTGGTTTTTTTCTTTTTGTGTCACATGGATCTTCTCTTGTTGCGCTGCCTCTAACACGCCATTAAGGCACCTCTGGCTGCCAATAGTGAGGGAGAAGATCAGGTTCTGGTGGGTAAACAGCTGTTAGGCTCTTCCTGACGTGACTTATAATATTATGGCCTGTGTCTACTCTTTGAGGATATTTTGAGATGTAGAATCAGCTTATTATTATTGTTTTTACTTCTTGTACTGAAGGAGTTTCTAGGGGCTCTTGTCCAGATCTGTTGTACAGATGTTGCACAAATGGGTGTTAAAAGGCAGCACCTGCCTCCCAGAGCTTGCCTTTGAACAGGTGAGACAGAAAAAAGTCAATTGTTATCCCTAATTTGCAGCAGGTACCTAAAGCTCTCCAGTGCTGCACAGAAAAAATTGAGCAAGCTCTGAATAGAAGTAATGTGGGCAAAGGAGAGTGATACTATATCTATCCTAAAATAACCACCTTCTCACAACCTCTAAGGTGAAGTGGCTTGTTAAAGCAGTAATACAAGGTACCCACAGTGGCTGACACCTGAAAACAGAGTTAATCAGTCATATTAGCCGGTCTGGCATCTCTCATTCATACTAAAGATGTTGGTCGCTGCCCCCAGTTGCCCCAGAAAATCAAGATTACCTGCTCACCAGTTTTCAGGGGTACACCAATAAAGCTCATGCTGCCCAATGCACTGCAGAGCAAGTTCTGTAAACATGTACAAAACAGCTTTATTGTCCCCCCTTGGATCTTCCCTTAAAATAGCTCTCTGTGCCTGTAATTTCTGCCAGGATGTGGCGATGATGAGGCCACTGGCGTGTGGATGCTTTTGTCTATCATGCCAATCAATGCCATCCGGTGGGTTCTTATCTGCCTGTAATGGTCTGTGGTCTCTGTCTGTGGGTGGCTAGGGCAGCATTTCCAATCTGTAGAGCAGTTCACATAGCAGAAACTTAGTAAATGTTTGGTTTCTAGGTACTCAGGTAATACATTGTGGTTGGTTGACCGTGGCTGGACACCAGGTGCCCACTAAAGCTGCTCTATCACTCCCCCTCCTCAACTGGACAGGGGAGTGAAAATATAAAGAAAGGCTCACAGTTTGAGATAAGGACAGGGAGAGATCACTCACCAATTACCGTCACAGGCAAACCAGACCTGACTTGGGGAAAATGAATTTAACTTATTACCAATCAAATCAGAGTAAGATAATGAGAAATAAAAACTATATCTTAAAACACTTTCCCCCCACCACTCCTTTCTTCCGAGGCTTAACTTCATTCCTGATTTCTCTACCNCAGGCATCCACCTGCTCTGGTGTGGTGTCCTCCACAGCCTGCAGGTGGATATCTGCTCCACTGTGGACCTCCATGGGCTGCAGGGGGACAGCCTGCCTCACCATGGTCTTCACCATGGGCTGCAGGGGAATCTCTGCTCCAGCACCTGGAGCACCTCCTCCCCCTCCTTCTTCACTGACCTTGGTGGTGTCTGCAGGGTTGTTTCTCTCACATTTTCTCACTCCTCTCTCTGGCTGCAGTTTCTCTTGTCCAGTTCCCCCCCCACCCCTTAAATATGGTATCCCAGAGGTGCTACCACTGTTGCCGATGGGCTCGGCATTGGCCAGTGGCGGGTCCCTCTTGGAGCCGGCTGGCATTGGCTCTATCAGACATAGGGGCAGCTTCTAGCAGCTTCTCACAGAAGCCTGTAGCCTCCCTCGCTACCAAAACCTTACCATGCAAACCCCATACGTACACATATTAAAAACAACTAATAATAGTAATAAGCAACAAGAAATCTTTCTCCAACTGCACCTCTATGCTTGCATGCTCAAATACCCTCTCCCTACCCCCCGCTTTCTGCCACCCCCAAACACACTCAACACAGCTTGCCATATGTGGGAGCAATTTGCAGCCATTGATATTAAGGATGCCTGTCTTTAATAATTGAAAAGAATTAGCATAATGCTTGACTCATTGAGTTTCTGTGGGGAAACAGTAACCTGCAAAGTTTTATGTCTCTCTGTGGTTCCTATTTGTATTAAAGACCCTGACTGGATCTCGTGTGGTACTGGAGCTGCTGCATATTGCTGATAGTGGAAGGATTGCAGAGACCAGCACGACTTTTCCCTTTCCTTAAGGGGATTGACAATTACTGCCTGACAGCTCAGAGTCTAAACCTTCAGCATGCTACCTCAGGTTGCAACATATTAATCTGGACAAGCAGAGCACAATTAGCCTTTCTGTCGTTGGTTTTGCGAGGGGGTTGAGGGTACGCCACTGAATATGACTTGAGGGATCGCAAGTCTTCCCCTGAGGTTTTTAATTTTTATTGTCTGCTGGGGGAGGTAAATTATTACCTCCATTTGATTACCAAGTGCTGTGCGAGTGTGTTTGTTTATATTGATGCTCCTGGGTGGTTACTGTCAACATAACTACTGCAGACTGCTCAGAGCTTTGAGTAGGCCCAATCTGTCAAACTGGCAATCAAATATATTAAGCCCTCCTCCTCCTCCCTGGGTAATTTTTTGAGAATGTGCCACTGACAATGTTTGGAGCTGGGAGAAGTTTATGGCTGGGTGTGGAGGAGTTTGATTTAGAGCTAGAGCAGCTGTGAGACATCAAAAAGAGAAGGGGGAAAAGTCTTGATGTTCCTCAGGGCCACAATAGCATTGAAGACTGCACAGAAGCATCCCACCCTCCTGTGAAATGGCCAGCTGAGCCGGCTGCGCTGGCTCCTCAGATGGCTTGTGCCTAGTTAGTCCCAAGGTGGCATAGGGACTGACTATATACTTCCTCCTATACCCTACCTACCCCCTGGGTGGGCTGGTTTGGGGCCTATGGTGGTGCCCTATGCAGCTGTGAGTGTGGGAAACAGAGAGCAAAGCTCAGTATGGCACTGAATGGCTGCGATGAAGGAGCGAGTAATGTCCCTGGGGACCGTACCAGAGTGATTCAGCTGGAGGTGCATGCTCAGGGGGCTGGAAAGTCAAAGGGAGAGCAAGCAGAAAGAGATGAGCTTGTTTGATGGTGGATAGGTAAGATACCTGCTTTCTTAGCTTATCCCCACCTCCTGCTCAGTCATCTGCTCCTGCTTTTTGGGGAGTGTCAAGCTCTCACCTGAAGCCTGCAGGCTGATCCTCATTGCTGACATCTCCCCATCCTCCACCCATGGCAAATCTGCTTTGCCTCTGCTGTGAAACCAAGTTCTACCCATGCGGGAGAGACTGCTTGGACTGAGGGCATGTGTAAGAGCTCCCACCTAAATGAGGTGGTGCTTAGCTGAAGCAGGAAAAAGTGACTGACAAAATGAAATTAAAGAGGAGATAGCAGATGAAAGTAAAAAAAATAAGTGGCAAGCTGTGATTAATATGGGAAAATAGATAATGAAAAGAGGAAGGTTAAAATATGAGTAATTAAAAAATACCATAGGCAACAATTAGACATGAAACATGACCATAGCCAACACAGCCAATGTGAGTTATGCCGCAGCTGGCTTGTGCTCAGGGAGAAAGCAGAGACAAAACAGATGACCTGTGAGTGCTGGTCTCTGGGTCCTGCTTTCTTTCAATTAAGGATTACTTCTTATCTTTGTTTCTTCTAATGAGGACTGCAAAACCCGGTTGGGGATTTACCGAACGTTTCCCTTGATTTTTGTTGTTTCTCTTGTCTTTTTTTCTCTATGACATTGTGATAGTTATCATCTTTGGCTCTCCTTAAATGGGTCATTTGTAGGAAAATTGCAATATATGCCTGTCTGAGGTACCAGCTAATTAACACTTAGAAGACAATCAGTGATGCTCTCCTGGAAGGCAGACTATGTGCCAAAGAAAGCGAAAGATATACTGGTGAGACTCATGGGGCAGGTGAGGACATGTTCCAAATTAGAGACTAGTGTCAACGAGAGGTGATGCACGGGACAATGGCATTGTTTTTTTAAAGTAGATGTGTAGTTCTCATTTGCTTTTAAATTATAAAAATTCCTATGTCATCCTACGGGAAATTTAGGTTTCAATTCTGCAAATGTGGTAAAGCTATGAGCAGATCACTGCACCAGGCAAAATTACGTGTGCTTCAGCTGGTCTTCACATAGATGATCTATATCTATAATGTCAGGCCAAGAGAAGGTATGATTAAAATTTTTTAATGTAATATTGTCCATGAAGTCTCAATCAGGTCTGCATTGAGGTTCCATGCTACTAGGTGCTGCATGAACACTGGAAATATGCCTTCATATAGGTGGTCTCTCCTTAAATTATATACATGTTGGAAAAAAGATGATTGTGGAAAGAGCAGCTCAGTACAATTGTACCCAAGCACTATACACCTTGCGAATGGGGAGAAAGCTTGGAGAATCAGCCTTTCTATACAGTAAATATCAGTCGTCTTCAAGACTGAATGGGAAATGTACTGGAACAAACCTATTGTATTCCTGTTCTGGGAAGATTCCCTGACAGTGTCCATGAAAGACAATAAAAATTGTCGTGATTACAAAGCTGCATGTGAAAATCTCTTTGGACTGCCATAGGAGTCCTAGAGGTTTATCAAGGCTCCCACTCTCTCCTTTTTCTTTTTTCTTTTCTTTTTTTTTTTTAAATTACTGACTTCAGAATTTAGTTTCTGTATATTAATGGCCTATGTGGAATTGATGGAAATCAATATGTTGTTATTGTGTACAAGGACATACATAAATATGAGTTTCTCCAGGGTTAGGAAAGATTTATGCCTTTTCAGTCTCTGTTTAATCTTTCTGCTCTCTGCACGGTCCAATGGTAACTTAAATAATATTAAAACAATGCAATGACTCACTTTTGTCCATGTTTCTGGTTAGTTAAATTATTAATAAATGCTTAGTGCAAGACTGATTTCAGCTAACTTTAGCAGTCTGCAGTGCATACATTTATATCTAATTTAGCTTTTTAGGGCTCTCTTTATTGTCAGTGTGGGAAAAACAATGCCAAGGAGTGATGCATATCATGAGTTTTAGGTACACTCCTTGAATGAGATGAATTATGCCCTAAAAATGCTCATCTTTCTCCAGCTAGCTCCGATACAGATGTCTTAATTTGGAGAGGTGAATTTTACCCTTTGTTCAGTTTGTGTCATTTCTGTGTGTACCTGGATCATTACTTAGGATCATGTTTAGCCTGAGGTAGCTGAGGGCACTGTTCTCCTCTGGCTTGAGGTGCTGCAGAGAGCGATCTCCCTTCGTGAGCACCTGCTGACTGCTAAAATAGCCTCTGTTTTTTATGAGTGTCCTCAGTTGCTTTTTGTGAAGGCATCTAATACTGCTCATGCTGTGTTAAATGCCTATCAGATTCAGTCTTTCCAAAAACGTGCCAGAAGAACTCTTAATGTTGTGACTCTGGTTTCTCTCATGTGGGAAAAGGGTTTGAGAAGCTTGGACAGTTCCTGCTGAGAGGAGCCGGAGCAGCACCTCAGGCACCGAATGGACTAGAGTTAGATAGCAAGGTGCCTTATGATCATAAATGAGTCCAGGATTAAGCAATACCTGGGAGGAGACTTTTTTTTTTAATGATGATTTGGTTGGAGGTCTGTTAATTCTGCCTCAGCCTCATACCAGTGGCCCAAGTCCTTTAGTGGATGTAGCTGTTAGTAATATTGGCAACACAGGGATTTATAGACACATTTATTCTGGAGGAATCTTATCACTGCATTGCTTTTGCAAATGTAGCTGTATCAGAAGCAAACAGTGCATGAATTATATGTCTCGGCAGGATTGATCGTGCCCTTAGGAGCTATCAGCAGCACCCAGAGAACAATTACATTCTCCTGCTCCCAATAATGAAGTACTATTTAGAAACAGAAAGTCGTTATGTAAAACTTTGAGAAATGATACAATTACATTACATTACATGTACTTTTGTCATAGACCTTGCTTATTACATAAAATTTAAATGTCTTCTGAGAGGGAATTCTGTAGTGCTGGTTTCCTGCTCTTGTGCTCCAAGGCACTTTGCCTCTCTATTAAATGATGAGAGAGCACTGTTTAGGGTTGGAAATACAATATATTCTGAAAATTCAAAAAACTTGCTTGTTGTCGTGGTTTAGCCCCAGTCGGCAATTAAGCACCACGCAGCCGCTCGCTCACCCTTCCCCTCCCCGGTGGGATGGGGAGAGAATCGGAAGGGCAAGAGTAAGAAAACCCATGGGTTGACATAAGAACAGTTTAATAATTGAAATAAAATAATAATAATAATAGTAATAATAATAATAGTAATAATAATAATTGTAATGAAAAGGAGAACGAGAGAGACAAACAAAACCCAGGGAAGAGAAAACAAGTGATGCAACCGCTCACCACCCGCCGACCGACACCCAGCCAGTCCCCGAGCAGCGATCGCTGCCCCCCGGCTAACTCCCCTCGGTTTATATACTGAGCATGACGTCATATGGTATGGAATAGCCCTTTGGTCAATTTGGATCAACTATCTTGGGCTGTGCCCCCTCCCAACTTCTTGTGCACCTGGCAGAGCATGGGAAGCTGAAAAAGAAAGTCCTTGACTAGCCTAAGCACTACTTAGCAACAACTAAAACATCAGTGTGTTATCAGCATTCTTCTCATACTAAATCCAAAACACAGCACTATGCCAGCTACTAGGAAGAAAAGTAACTCTAACCCAGCTGAAACCAGGACACTTGTAAAAAAAATAGCGTCTGAAAACAAGCAGTTATTGTATTAATTATCAGTTAATTTAATATTAAATAGCCTGTTAATTTGCCAGTATCTATTTTGTATTTTGGTTTATCCGGTTATTACAGCAAGATGTAACTCAAAGAAGTGAACACAGGCATCATACTTCTAAGATTATTCATCCTGTGTAGTCGGCCTGATTTCTTTGTGATTCTTCACAGTTTTAAATTTAAGCCTTACATTTTCTTTTCTTTCTTTTGCATAATAGTTGGTCTTTGTTTTGCGTGCTGGTTTCAACTGATACATGACTGAAGCTGTGTGATGAAAAGAAAAATGAGTTGTGTTAGTCTAGTTTGTGCAGTGTTCAGTGCAAAAGGTCCCAAGGCAGCGCTCTGGTGAGTGGCTGAAACATGGGGCTGGGCCAGGTGCCACCTTCTGCGTGGAGGCAGAACTGGGCAGCAGGTAGCACCACGAATGGTCAGGATAGATCTGCTCTTACACAATCTCTCCTGGTTTATCTATAGAAAGTGAGACTCGGGAAGACAAGTTGGTACGAAGTGCTAACATGGCATTTCCAAAAAACTCAATAACTTCTAAATCTTAAGGACTTTTACCCGAGGCTGGAACTGCAGCAAACTTGAGTTAGTGCCTGAGCAATGTGTCATTGTCTGCATGCATCTCATTGCTTTCACTAGCAGTTCTCAGTTAAACAAGTTTTTCCTTGAAAGGGAGATGTTAGGCGTATTTCATATCAAGCCTTCTATACCTTAAAGGCCTTTTATTTAACCAGGACTCTGCCATAGTATGAAAAGTGATTAATGCTGATTCTTAAAGAAGCCCTCAGGAAACAGGGGGTTAATTGTCTATAAACCAGTTGAAGAGGCTCTGTCCCATGGAAAGAAAAGTAAGGAACAGTTTTAAGTGCATAAACAGTCTGTTATTTAAAGGAAGTTGCTTTCCACGCTCCTATTTCTGTCTCAGTAATTGATTGTGGATGGTTTCAGAAAATGTGTTGCATCAAGAACTCACTAACATTAGTGGCTTGAACTGGGGTTGATTTTTTCCCCCACGGTCTCCTAGTGTTTTCTAATGGGCTGTGTTGCATGTTGCTTTTTAAAGTCAATTCTGTGGCAACCACGTTATGCTAACAGTGTGTGTGTATTTGCACACTGGGAGAGTGGGGCTCCATAGGAAAACCTGGGAGAAGCCTGGCAGTCCAAGGAGAGCTGATGAGACCTTGTTAATCATTAACATGTTTAAGGTTTTGTACTTAAGTCTTACAGCACAGAAGCACTGAAGTAGTTCCCGCAGACTTTCCAGTGCTGTGGGCATTTAGCAGCCTCCTGAACTAATTAATTATGATTTTGGTTTGACTGGAATTAAGACTCTTGAGATGTCATTAGTGTTCAGCTCATGTATCATGTGAGACAAAACTGTATCTCCATTTAGACAATTTCATATTATGACTTTCTTTTCAGTATTGCTCTTTTTTATAACAAAAGCTTTCAAAAGCTTAAAGAAAGAGACAATTCCTTTTATTTGAATTTCATTGAGGCAGGTAGTTTTATAAGTACATAGATATGAGGCTAGGAAGTCTGATTTTTTTATGTTGGTCTTGCACATGACAACATAAAAGGATCCTCTTCTTTCCAGGTGCTTTGGCATGGCACAGACCCATGGTAGGAGCTGACTTGTAAACAGCAAATGATGATGGTAGAGAGGCTGAGGAGGTGACTGCCTGTTGTTGTCTGCTCCACCTTTTCCTCAGCAATTGCCACCATGCTGTCATATTGTTCATGAACGAGTTCTTCTATGCAGTCTCCAGCCTCCTGGGTTAGCTGATGTTGGGTTTTCTTCTTATGCTGTATTTGTTCAGCACCTGAATGATGCTGAAGCCATCTTTGCTGTGCCATCCACCCCAGTTTGGGTGTCTGCTGCGTGGGAGTAAGCCATGTAGCTGACAGGTAGATGTGTGCAAGGATGGCCCAGATCTCCTCCTCTGTCTGCTGGGAAGGTTTTGGGGTCCCCAGCTGGAGCAAGCTGCTGCATGCTCAGGGATCAGACCGCCTCCTGCTCCAGGGGTAAAGAGCTGTCTGGGATGTGGGAAGCTCACTCCTGTGAAATACCCAAGTGTTTCCACATGAAAACGGCTCAGATCTAGGGGAGCATGAAGGTTTTTAGTACCAGTGGCCAAAAACATTTTGCAAGAACCCTCTGTATAGGCTCCTTAGTGCCAGCATTATCTCCTGTTGGTACTGGAGATCACTTTGAGCCTGTAACTAGCTAGGAAGAACCATGGCTGTGCAGTGCTTTGTATGTATATCCAGTATGTTTTCCTTTAAATATGCTTTGTTTACAGAACAGGATCAAGTCCTGGTGTAAATCACAGTGGATAAGGAAGGCAAGTAGTAGCCCTGTATCTGCAAGCTGCAACCCATGATGGGAATAAATGCTACTATGCGTGGAGGAGCGACAGCTCTCAATCGTCTTCCCGCTTGTCACCTTGCCCCTTTTATGTCCTAGGAGCCGTTTTCCAACATTTTAGTCTCTAGCACTGCTGAGAGCTCAAAAAAAGTATTAAAATTTTAATTTTAATTGGGTGGAAGCCCCCACAGATTGGTCGTGAAAACAGCATGGTTGCATTTTGATGGTATTTCTCCTTTATTTCAATATATTCTCATGAATAAAATGCCTTATGCCCTACTAGATTCTATCCAAGCTAATAAATTGTTGTAGAAAGCATGGAATTGCAGAAGCCTGTCATTAGCATCTTGCACGAGCTACATTTTGATGTGACAGTCAAACCGAATTAAACTCTAGCATGTACAGACACAAAGTAATAGCTCAGCGACTGCCCTCTTCCTCGTCATCCCAGGTGGTGACGTATGAAACTCAGTGTTGTAGAGCTGCTGGGAGGTGACAACTATACAGTGTTCTCCACCCTTGCGTAGTACCCTCCATTCAGTAGCTTCAATTAAACCCCATTTTCCATTTAGGTTGTAGAAGAAAGGGATTAGTAAAAGTTATCATAGAAACTATGTATGCTAGAAAGACCATTAGGTTAGGTTTTGACTTTTTTTTTTTTAAGGGATATGAACATGTAGCTAGTGATGTAGAGAGCCAGCTAAATGTCTTCTTTTTATAAACTGAAATTTTTTGTGTCTCAGCAGGAGCTCCTGAAGTTTCCTCATTCATTTTTAATCCAACTGTTTCTGAGATCCCTAGGCGAGGAGATGAGAGCTTAATATACACCCTTGTTTCTGAGATACTTGCTCTCTCTGTCCACATCTTTGTTCCTGAATTTCTGAGGGCCAGGATATATTAGAAAATCCTCAGGTCCAGCACTGTTGGTGAATAGCCGTGACACTTGGAGCAGCTCCCGAAGCCGGACAGCCCTGAAATGCAGGAAGCCGTTTCAGTCCCTCAGCTGCCAAATGACACCTGCTTTCCTCTGCACCTGCTAAGAAGTGTGAGATTGTTTTTTCTTTCATGTTATGTGATAAAATGTATGTGTAGTTCCAGCTTCTCACTTATTTCTGGAAAGCTGCACTGCGTTTGAAAATTGCCCGCTCTTTTATGAGGAACAATAGTTTTCACATTATGCAGTGGTTTGTTTTTCAGTCAAAGCCTTCACTCCTGGAAACAAGGCATTACAGGAGATGATTTCCTTATTTTAGAAAGAAAAGAAAACCCCACAAACAATTATTGGTTTTAATGGACGCAGTGAAAAACTCAAAAGTCGTGACTCAGATTTACTCCAAAGGCAAATTAGAATGTGAGTAAAAATAATCCAGCATTTATCTTTTTTAAAGCCCAATTCTAACACAACTTCAAAAAAAAAGGTTCTTTGTCAGCCTTATAATCTTTGAACATTTGTAATTGATAAAGCTGATGTTGATAGGACAGTGCTACATAGAGCCACACACTCCCTGTGGATTGTGGTCTGCATTTTAACCCCCTCATCTGTCTAACCCTCCTAGGGAAGCTCACGGTGTCTGGTGTAACCCTGTGCCTTCATTTCACGTTGCTGAAGCTCCAGATTCAAGAAAAAGAAATGTACACACTGAAAAGATTCCTGAAGCGAAGAGTGGGGATATCTGCTCTTGTAGAAAAGATTGGGAAAACTTGGATAGAAATGACATGGAAGATCTGAAGGAATCTCCATCATAAAAGGTTTTGAGAACAAGTTTGACAAACTTGTCAAAGCGTTTGGGCAGGGGATGGACTAAATGACATCTTAAAATCTTTTTCAGTTCTTTCTTTATTTTCTGCTTTTGGACTTTGTGAATGAGTTGTGAGTGACCCTCTGAATCTGGGTTTTCTTCCCCTCTGAAGATAATATTAAATCACAGACAATAATAACATTTAAATATATTATGGCTATGTAACTACTTTTATCTACTAATCGTGTAAGTCATTAGAGAAGTAAAACTGGTTTTGATAATGAGCTGTTTTCCATAAAACTGTCTTGATGGGCATTACTTCTGCTTCTGGTTTTAGATAGTTTAATACCTTCCGAAATGATCCCATCTTTTTGCTCTGGTTACCCTTTGGGATAATGGTGTACAATTAGCAATTTTCCAATCTTCTGGAAAGTCCTCCAATGATCCAAATTATATCAAATTCATATTGTCCTGGTTTCAGCTGGGTTAGAGTTACTTT
>VYZW01057005.1:0-10138 GCA_013401315.1 Balaeniceps rex | reverse complement strand
GGCGGTGCCGCCCCCCGCGCCCAGCAGCGAGAGGCAGACGCCGAGCCAGCAGCGCGCCCACCACAGCCGTCTCCCCGGCATCTCCGGCCGCGCCTGCAAGAGAAGAGAGGCCGCGGCGGGTCAGGGGAGCTGCCCCTCTCTGCGGGGCCGCCCGAGCCCGCCGCTCCCTCCGCCCTAGCCCGGGGTGCGCAGAGCCGCGGACCCCCCCATCCCTCTCCCCCTCTGTTTTGCAGCTCCCGCCAGAGCATCCCGAATCCGGGAAAAACTTTTCACACCACCCACCCCCCGCCCCATCCCATCCCGTCCCATCCCGTCCGTCCCCGGCGTCTCCCGGCGTAACCTGCGGGAAGGTGCGGGGCAGCGCCCGGAGCAAGCGCGGCCTCGGGGCTGGGCTCCTCGGAGCGGCTGCCCGCAGCGGGGACTGACCTCCTCCGAAAGCTGGAGGGGAATGGAAATGTGCAACATTCCTGAGGCTTCGTTAGCATCAGATTTCCCAAGCGCCTCCCTTTAACTCCTTCGCTCCTCCAGCCCCTCCCGGCTGCCCGGGGCGGCGGCGTGGCGGAGGAGGGGGCTGCCCCGCGGTTCCCGCCGGGCTCCAGCTCTCCCGCGGGGGCCGCCGGCGTTTCCTCGCGGTAAGCGTTATCCCAAGGTGCCTGGCAGGGGTATGTACACACGTCTTGAAAGGTGGGCTTTCATTCCGAGTGGTTTTATTTCTCCTGGAAAATAGTAATAGTGACCCCAAAACAACAGGCATGAAGTACACGCGCGACGCAGTTTCCAATAAAGAAGATTTCACGCGGCCGGCCGGAAAAAGTTACTGGCAGTTTGGAATTCTTGTTTCTCACTTTGATCGTCAGGAACTTACATCAAAGATAAGCACGATCGGCAGCTGCCGTTTTCTCTGAGGCTACCTGTAGCGGCAGCCTAAACCGAAGCGGAGGACTGATTTTGACTTTAAATCAGCCATGCGGCTGCGGTGATGTGTATTGCTTTTTAATAAAGCAACTTTCCTAGACCCCTTCTGGCAGCGCTCACACCGGTGCGTGAGAAGCAGCATACCTTTCAAGTGCTCCGAAGCGTGAATAACTCCCCGCAGCAGGAGCCACCTCACTTATCTAATCTCTTCCACATGCTACTGGGGGGAACCGACACCAAGTACGTGCCCACTTCAGCTCTAACTGCGATGCCGCATTTTGTCTTTGGGAAGTTGGCCAGCACAGATTACAATAGCTATGGACAAAAGAACAATTACAGAAAATACTATTTATTGATTCATTATCTTCAGCTTCCTTCCCTCCGCCGGCTCACACACATGTAAACCCCCTCTCAGAGTATCTTTGCAATGCTCTCATGCAGTCCCTTTGCTATCACTTATACAGAAAAGAGAAGAAACAGCACATTGGTCTTTTTTTCCCCCTACAAATTCTATTTGAAACTTGTTGGGAATCTCCATTTTTTAATCCAGACTGGCTGATTTACTGTTTCCCTTGCTACAGAAAAAGCATACCAAATACATCACTTACAACTGGCTGGCCATTTTTTGACTAAGCATTATTTCTTTTGAAAACACCAGCTTGTCAAAACTGAAATGCTGTGCAGCAGCAGCAGCAAAGTCTGCAGATGCAGAGGGGTGGTACCCCCAGCTGAATTCTGCGGGGCTGGTGACCTGCCACGTTGCAGGGCTTCTGCCTGGGACAGGGAAACCTGGAAGCCCTGCCAGACCAAGTCCTACATGAAACCCCCGACAGTTCCTAGACTCTCTGCCCTGGCCTTCAACTGAAGTAGGACTCTGTGGTCAACTACTCCTGAGAGATTCTAAGTTTTCCTATGATTTCCAATACCTCTACCACAAAAAGACATGGAATAAATGGGGATAAACCTCCAGGATCTGTCCCTCTAGGGAATCCACAGCCCACCTGTGGTAGTATGGAGGTCTGCATGACCTAATATTTCTTCTGAATGAATACCTCTATATTTTCTCAGATTCCTTGATAGGTTTTGCAGCCAATACATTGCTATCACAGCTGTATGATTTTGAGGACGCATGCCAGTGCATATAAAGCAAAAACCATCTTTGGATCATCCTCAGAAATGACATAGAAAAGCTATAGAGTTGGGGATGATTCCCAGAATAGCTACACCTGCAGGCTAATAATTCATGAAATGACAAGAGACACGTGATGTTCTCAGTCACAGCACAAATTGAGAGCAACTCTACTGAAATCAAGGTGTTTATATACTGCTGGGGAAAATAACAGAATTTAGCTTCAAACCTGAATCTTAATAAAAATATTTTTGCAGAAAAAACAAAGCCTTTGGATAGGCAAACATCGTATCAGTGATAGTGCAAATGAGAGTACTGATTCATGCATTTTGACTTTGGGAGTGCCTACACTGCAGAATGCAACAGCGTGAAATGCTGCCATCAGTTTGACAAGCAGCATAAACATGCGTACACTATCCTTTATGATTGAAAAACTGTGCATCAATTAAATAGACAGGGGAAAAAAAGAAAAAAAAATGTTCTGCTGATGTCTAGTATAAGGCTTACAAGCTACATGACACTATTTGTAGGTACTGTCTACCAGTGCCACAGAGTCACCCAGCAAACCTGCTGAAGATCCAAACTGAAGTCAGTGACTTGTATGTCAATATACATAAAGCAGTACTTATCCTGCTCTTGCTTTCCTTCCCTGCATGGGCTCCGCGTAAGCAGGGAGAGCCCGTACTTCACATGTTTGCAAGATGGTTTGGTGCGAGGCATTTTTTTTTTCTCTTCACGGCATTTTTCGGATTGGCTGTGTTCACTAGCACAACAGGAGCGGCTCACATCAAAGAAGTAGGTAAGGAGGCCCCTATGTCTAAACTATGTGTAGTTTGGGGAGGCTACTTCAGACTTTGCAATGATTAAAATTCATACAGAATTGGTGTGGACCCCTACGTCCCTAATCAGGCGGTGGTGCCCATTTGGTGGTTGTCCAGAAAAGAGCTTACGTTATGTTCCTCCAAAAGGGACACCCTCTGCAAGCACCAAAACTGAATGCGATAGGTGAGAAAGACTGGGATAATTGCTTCAAAACTGCCATGCTGCTCTGAACCAGCACATGAACCCAGAAAGAACCCTAAATTGACTTGCTTAGCACCATCTTCAAGTAGACACAGCAGCTCTAGTGCGCCCTGTGCAGCCGGAGACGGGCTTTGCTCACCTCGAAATCCATCTCACCGAAGGCCAAAGAGATCCTTTACAGAGGCTCAGCATCCCCTCAAGGCCTGCCGGCGCCTGGNGGGAGAGCCCGTACTTCACATGTTTGCAAGATGGTTTGGTGCGAGGCATTTTTTTTTTCTCTTCACGGCATTTTTCGGATTGGCTGTGTTCACTAGCACAACAGGAGCGGCTCACATCAAAGAAGTAGGTAAGGAGGCCCCTATGTCTAAACTATGTGTAGTTTGGGGAGGCTACTTCAGACTTTGCAATGATTAAAATTCATACAGAATTGGTGTGGACCCCTACGTCCCTAATCAGGCGGTGGTGCCCATTTGGTGGTTGTCCAGAAAAGAGCTTACGTTATGTTCCTCCAAAAGGGACACCCTCTGCAAGCACCAAAACTGAATGCGATAGGTGAGAAAGACTGGGATAATTGCTTCAAAACTGCCATGCTGCTCTGAACCAGCACATGAACCCAGAAAGAACCCTAAATTGACTTGCTTAGCACCATCTTCAAGTAGACACAGCAGCTCTAGTGCGCCCTGTGCAGCCGGAGACGGGCTTTGCTCACCTCGAAATCCATCTCACCGAAGGCCAAAGAGATCCTTTACAGAGGCTCAGCATCCCCTCAAGGCCTGCCGGCGCCTGGCGGGGGGCTAAGAGGGCCTGGCGGGTCCTTAGCCCTCCCCGGGCGAGCCCGGGGTGGGGCGGCAGCCAGCAGAGGGCAGCAGGACCCCGCGCCTGCCCGGCAGCGCCGTCCCGCCCCGTCCAGTCCCAGTCCCTGTCCCGTCCCGTCCTGTCCCCGTCCCCGTCCCCGTCCTGTCCCAGTCCCAGTCCACGTCCCGTCCCCGTCCCGATCGAGGAAATCGCTTCCCCCGCACTCCCCCGCCTTCCCCCTCCGATTTTGCTCCCCGCGGCCGGTGGTTTGGCGTCTCTCGAGGCCGTACAGCGAGGCCCAGACCCCGGTACCGAACCCCGAGGGGCACCGCTTCCTTAAAGGCCATTTGCTTTGTCAAAACCCGAGTGGCATATTTTTTCTGCTTGTTTCCTTGTTTCTAATCAGTCGAGGCAGCTGGATGCTGTGAAGTGTTCTTTTTTGTGTGCTCTCTGCATGAGCCAGTAAAAGTCCAGACAACCTGTATTAAGCATGTTTGAAGTTGGATAATATTTTGCAATATGGATAACAAAAAACCATCCAAAGCAGTCATACATAAACATGATTGTTCAATATCATTAATTTTTCTTAAATCTCTAGTTTAACCATGCAGCAGTTTTGGAAAAATTCCATGCCAGGTGCCATCTAAACCCCATTTTATTTTCCTGCCTTTCACAATCTTTTACAATAGCAATGTACTACAATTATTTGATCCTACAGGCTTTACAGACATGCTTAACTTAGCAATCGGAATTACTATTACATCCAGCAGGACTGCTTACAGTGCACACCTTTCAAGATGTGCATTTTTATTTAACCAAAACCCAAAACAGAACAAAATAAATATTTTTGTCTGGTGGTTTTCAATTATATATTTTTTACAAGTCTCTATTTTTCAGGCTAAAATTCCACCTATTACTGTCATTTTAGTAAATGTCAGTTTCCAAAGAAGATTGATAGTTAAATAAAGAAATAATTATGAACCAGATGAAAAGCATGGGAATAGTTTTGAGTTTTTCCATTAAAGCTATTGGTATTTTTGTATGATCATTAACTAAGAAAGAAATAAAAAGAAAATAAGGAGAAACAAATCCTGCTACAATATATCTAACTCAATATCAGCCAGCATTTGAAACACCCTAATTTTGCTCAACACCTTGTATCTTTCACTGGTGTTCAAATCATTATCAAATTTAAATTCGAAGGTGTCTTCAGTATATTCAGAACTGCTAGGTTTCCTGTTTAGAAATTCTTGTTAGTGTCTACTAACCTTCAGTCTTTATTTCTTGACTGGCTTTCAAGCAATTTATTCTGTACATTGCAAAAGGTTTCCTAATCAAAGCATAGTTGAGCTGATTAATAGTACGTGCTTAGGGACTGACAAGTTTCTCCTAAAAGAGCCATCACCTACAGTTGCTGATACAGAGTGGATAGACCTCAAACTTTTATTCCTTCTTTCCTTTAATGATTTTATGTCAGGCAAAATGGCATGCAATGATATCTGTGATGATTAATTTGCCTGTGACTATACCTTAGAGGACTGAATAACTAGATAAACAGAGGAGAGCGCCATGTCACTGAAGCAGTACTTCTCCCTGCTATGTCCTCCATAAAGAACTGACATGAAATCTTATGAGCTAGCCAACCTCCCTTAGATGTCTAGACTGTCACCCCTTTACAGGTAACAGTTTAGCATCTAGTTGGTATGGGGAAAGAAATGTCAACTCACAACTGTCCAAATGGAGAATATGCAGAAACCCCACTGAATAATGACAATAATAAAACAATAGCCCCACCGAGATGCTAGGTTTTCATGCAAACAATAAAAAAGGGAAACAACATAGTTCAAAGGATACACTTTACTGTTGCTAAGTCGCACACAAGAAGAAGCCAAGTCACCTTGGCATATGGGTACTGAGAGTCGGAAAAAAGAAGAGTCATTCTGTGTGAGAAGACCAATGCCATAGATCTCAGATGACCCATACTGCCAACCCCCACCTGCACAAAAGCAATAGCAACAATTCTGCAGCATAGCTACAAACAAAAGAGGAATCCCCTTTTCTAAGTCAGTTTCAGAATGACCTGATTATCCAAACAATTTTAAGGAATCACCTAAAATAATTTCTGTATAAGTTGATAAAAAACCCACATCAAATTAGGCTGAAGTACAAGTTTAGTCTTTGTAAGTTATACTTCTATGGTTAAAACAGTACAAAGACAGGAAATACAAATGTTTTTCTCCAGTTGCTGAGAGAAAACTAGATCCTTTTCACAATGTAGTTCTTAATTGTAGTATAGCTGAACAGGAGAATGCACCCACCACAGCTTGAAAGGTTACCGATACCATTTCACTGTTTCCACAACCCAGTGTAGTTTCTCTGCACAACAGTGTGCTGCGTCATATCGGTGTGCTAATTTGCTCCGCGCTGGCTCACAGGGCTACACACAGCTTTGCAGATGTGCTCTGTGTTGCAATTGCTTCCTCCAAGTGAGCTGTATCTGCCCTGTGGATAAGCCTTCAGACTCAGACTCTGCCTCTTCTAGGATTTTACAGCTGGAGCATACTACAAATACTTAGAAGTCTCTCGTAGTTAGAATTGGTCACAGCTCGGAATTTACGTTTTCTGAGAAATCTCACCACTTTGAAATCTTAATTTGTCCCAATTTAGAATGAAAACTGTTAAAACATTTCCTAGGAAATAGACATTCCAGTAACAACTTCATTTGGGAAACAAAGATCCACAGCATTTCCAAAAAGCAACAATTTCTTCTAGAGCAGTGGAGCCCTGAATCCCATGAGGTCTTTGTATTCCCTGCATCCCTGAGACATGGAAGAGGCCACCATACAGGAGTAGATCTGACTGAATGGAAAACTGGCAGCTGACCTGCCTAGCAAAGAACTATCAAAAATTATCTGTATTCCATTATAAGTCTTGCTGAGATAAGCTTTCATTAAATGTTTCACTCTCAATGAACCATCAACTTTTGACAGAAAACATTCCAGCAGAATGGCGTTTCCAAAGAGATGCGTTCATAGCTGGATGACACAATGATAAAAACATCTCAGTCTTGGCTATACTAGCTGATCAGCATTAGTTCGGTACTACAGATCTCAGCCTGCTGAAGTAACACTCTTTGGGTCATCTCCTGTGCTCCTAATTGCTGATTGCACTCCTTCAGTAATGCTACATGTGAGCACTAGTAGCACAGCACAGAATCCTTGTCAGTGTATTCATACTTGGATACAGAGAATCGCTTGGACAGAGATTTTTGCATTCTACTTTGAAGGCTTATAGTCAAATACAGATTACCAAGCTGCCCAGAAATTCTCCTGATCAAAGGAGTCTGTCTTGTTCTGCAGGGTCCCTATATCATGGTAGTGGGAACAGCATGCAAGCGATGAGAAAAGATTTCTCTTGAGCAACTTTAGCATTAAGTTTTGGAAGACCCTATTGTTTTCACAAGCCTTCATACAGAAGGTCTTCTACTAAGAGAAGAAGGTGTGCTTGAGGTACATCACACTAATGTACATTTGGGCTACCATGAACTGTGGAGCAGGGTCCCCTGCTGGACATAAATAATGTTTTTAAATAAATGTCATCTAGTGCAAGAGATACCGAACTGTTCCATATTAACTGCTGTATTTCCTTACATACATTGTTTCTAATGGCTAGAGGACAATCTCAAATCGAACCTGTTATCTCTCTTTTTCATTACAGGAGTAGCAGAAACTATCACTTACTAGTAAAACTGGCTCAGATTTTCCCATTATAAGATCTGGTTTGAGTTTTTTACACTTTTGCCAGTTTTCAACTGTTTGGACCGATACATACTCCAGTAGGTGTTTGCCTCTGGCAGTGGTCTATGGAAAAAAGCGTAGAGGCCATATAAAAAGCTATATATTGTATGCAACGAATGTGACAAATTAATTTACATCAGCAGCCTTAATTCTGGCATTTCCTAAGTCATTAATTTTATTTTGCAGTCTTAATAAAAGCTTTGGTTTGTATATGCTTATGTGTTAAATATTTGGTATAAAATAAATCACTGGCAGGTTACCACCTATCAAAACTCCACAGTCCCTGCAAAAGTAAACATATGTAAGAATGGCATAGGTTGGACTAAAACGTACCAACCACTCTTGGAACATCAAAGAGCCCTGAGGGAAAAGAGATGGTGGTTAAAGAAAATATTTTTAAAAGCTAATATAAGTGAAAAATGAGGAAAAGTTCCTGGATCCACTAAAGTCAATGGTAAAGCACCCAGAACTATAAATGGTGTCAGGATTTCATGCAGAAAACCAAAGCAGAAAAAACCCCCCAAAACCCTAGAAAATCTGGAGCTAGCTGGGTGCAAAACTGGATTCTTTATCTTTAAAAGTCTTCAAATTACAAAACAATCTTTTTCCAAAACAAAAAATTATTGGCTTAGTACAAAGTGTATGTGTAGAGACTTTTGACTTGTGTTATAAAAAAGAACAGACTAAGAGACCTAATGTTCACTTCCAAAACTTCTGAACCAGGACTTGTCAATATGGAAGTAGGACAAGATGGTCCTCTTTATATTTTACTTTAGTTGCTGGATTCTGTTAAGATTAATCTTCTTGAAACTTAAAAAAAAAAGCAACTGTGTTTGAAATTACACACTTAATGTTTTGAAAAGCTTTTGGGAACATTCCTTCTTATCAATTTATGTCTAACAGTCAGAAACAATGACTATGTCAAGCACTGGCCAACAATGAAGAAATGAAATCTAACCAAGGAAAGTGTTAGCTGTGAAATCTTCCAGTGAGCACGCCAGACTAGAGACACAACAGGTATGAATCTGATCATGTTTCTACTTTGTTTTAGACAAGTGTACAATCACTGTTAAAAATGGGGGCTTGAACCTGGAATTCAAAATGACAAAATCTTGAGTGTTGTCTATATTTCACTAATGCTGAAAAATATCACCATTCAGTCTTGAGGCTGCGAAAAAGAACAAAAAAGAAGACAGCTAGATCCCAGATAATTTTTCTGCACACAACTTAGAGCACTGTAATTTCAAAAAAGCCAGACTGCAGAGTTACAAGAAAGGTGGGAATGCATCTTTGTGCCTTTTGCCTTCAGGGTGAAAATGGAAAGAAAACTCTGGTTATAGTAATTGCTACAGCCACTTTTTTCCTTTCTTTTAATTCATGAGAATTTCTTGCTTTCCAGACCAAGGGGAGAAACAGCAGAGGAGTGATACCATGGAGCATTTGTAGGTTTCCAGTTCTTTATCTTCATTCATCCAAGAACAACTGAGGTTTTTCATATACAGGAAAAAGTTTTTCAGACATACCCAAGGAAAGGGCATTGTCATGAATGGCTTCTGCAAAGATAGGCAGCATTGTAGCAGCCGACACTTTAGACCTGTGCATTTCCCTATGCAAGCTTAGAATTTAAAAAAAGGGGGGTTATTCTCAGAAGACAACTAAATTAAGACTGATTAAGCTACTAAATACTGTAGACTTGATCCTCATTTACCCCATGTGAAGGAACTTTACTACAGATGTGAATCAGGTCTCTGTGTGTTTTCCAATTTATTATGAAACCTCTTGCAACAAACATCACATATTAGCTTATCTTAGTGCCTTTCCATCAATAAGAATAATTCAGTTTTCTCCTTAAGAGAGGAACTACTCTTGCTGTATAAGAGAAAAGCAAATTAGCTTCCTTGGTTCCTAGTGCAGAATTCTGCACAGTAACTCACAAGGTTCTTCTCAATAATGCTCTGGTGTCTGGTGGTCTCTCAAATACCCTTTGTAAGCAGTTTACATTGATCTTTGCTCCAAGCTGTGAGATGTTTATGGATCTTTTTTCAGTATGGCCATTTGCCCACCATCAAGAACCAAGACCTTATTTTGGTAATCCTAAAAATAGGGTAGGATCAATTACAAAGACTTTTCCTCAACAATGTACTTCTAAAATAAATTTAAAGCCTAAGATTTTGGCAAAAACCCCACATTATCAGTCAAACTGGAAATGTTTCAAACACTGATTGATCAAGACCCAGCTGAGTTTATTCTACTTAAGATAGATTGTCATCAGATAGTCCAAGAAGAGTGTTTGTTTTGGCCTCTGTTTCTAGAAATAATATTAATCTGGCAAAAATGTTGTTCCTATAAAGAAAAAAGCCGTTGAGCAGGCTAAATATCTGTGTCTTTCTTCTCATGTACTACACTAGTTTCACTTACATCCTGTGTTGCTCAGTATTTTCAGGAGCTGCATTAGAGTTTCTGTGCTGCAGTTAAATCA
>VYZW01057003.1:77260-94860 GCA_013401315.1 Balaeniceps rex | reverse complement strand
TGCTCCCTTGTGCTGTTCTAACATTGGGCCCAGCATTGTAAGATCACTTGTAGGATTGTTAAAGGACATGGACAGCCTTTTGCACTTTACGCGTAGAGTCCAATACAGGCATGCTTTGAAAGACTATCACATAGCAGTGCAACTGTTCCTTTCTTCTTGAAGGAGCATTACTAACTCTTGCAGAGTCAGCACTATCTGCAGTGTCTTCTGACGCCAGCGTCTGAGCATCAGTATTCCCAGTGATGACCATTTGAGGATTGAAAGGCTATATCATTTTGCAGTCACAAAGTCTGCCCAAACTTAATAGAGGTGGCATACAGTGAAAGGTAGCATTCCAGCTATAAGAACAGAGACTCACTAGGGCTGTCTGAAAAAAACATGGCAAACTTGGGTTGGGGGACCGCCCAAGGTTTTTTCCCTGCATATCATAAATATTTGAGCTTCAAGGTAACTTGCTGGAATGTAGCAACAAGACAAGATTGCCAACATGACATGTTAAGGAGGTGGTAAGAAGGAGGTTCTGCTTAACAGTAGCAGAAGAACACATTTCAGGGCACTTAACCTTGAAATTTTCTCATCTCAGTGCCCTGAAGACTATAAATGGTTCTTAAGGATACGGTGTCAGTCCAAATCTCACTGGTGGCAAAGGCAGCTGCAAAATGTTTAGGATATTTGGAATGTATATCACTTCCATTCAAATTCTTCAAGGCTGAGTTTTGGCCACCAATGTTTGCATTATATAGCTGCAAAATAGTCAGAAAGCTATACACAGATTATAGTTATGAAAGTAACTGTAAGCTATGCTGCTTGAATGACTTTTGAAGTAAACCAGCATCTTTAGCAGCAATAATATTAAATAATAAGTGTATNATAATAAGTGTATTTAATAATAATATTAAATAAATAAATGTAAAGAAATGTAATGACAAGGCAAAGCTGTAGAATTAATTCACTACCATGCAATACTTTGAGTAGACGTAAAGATAATGCACAGCTTTTATTTCCAGCATGATAAACGTAGAGTGAGATTTACTCCTTCTTCCATCCTGCTGCCCACACTAAGTTGTATCTAACAAGCTGTGGGTACTGCTGTCTTTCAGGTTTCAACACAGCCAGTTCCACAGGAGCCCAGCAGAAAAGATTATGAACCATATCAGCCGTTTCAGAATTCAACAAGAAACTATGATGAGTCCTTCTTTGAGGACCAAGTGCATCATCGTCCACCTGCAAGCGAATACAACATGCACCTGGGACTAAAGTCAACTGGCAACTACGTCGACTTCTATTCAGCTGCTCGTCCCTATAGTGAACTTAACTATGAAACAAGCCACTATCCAGCCTCTCCCGACTCCTGGGTTTGAGACTTGGGCAGATACAAAAGCTCCAGGAACTGTGCATGTGCATGCATACCACAAGACATTTTTTTTCCTGCAAATTTAGTTTGTTAAAGCCTGTTCCATAGGAAGGCCCAGATAACCAGTATGGAAAAAATTAAGAGATTTTTTTAGAAGGCTAAAAGATACGAAAGCTAAACCTGGGAGTAATTAGAAAGAAAGATATATATACATATATATATTTTACAGTGTGGGGCAACTTTACTGTTGGCCTGTAGAGTCTAAAGTTTGGTGCTGTATATTGAATGTGGCTGAAGGAAGGAGGGAGAACATGACAGTGGATGTGGGTCAGGAGTTAAGCACAAGTAACTGAGCAGCGTACATACTTTATGGGGAACAGCTTCTCACACTTTGTTTAATATCCTCATTCATTGTGAATCTAGGCTTCAAGTTGCATTTGGGGTTTCCTCTGTACAGCAAGATGTTTCTTGCCTTTTGTTAATGCATTGTTGTAAAGTATTTGATGTACATTACAGATAAAAAAAAAAAAACAAGTGCATTGTGTATATTACACCAATGCCACAGTGTTTCTTCATCTATGGTTCTAAATATTGCTTCAATTTCAAATTTTGAAAGATGTATGAATTTCCAGTTTTTTGTTTTCTTTTTCCCGGTGCGTTTTAACAAAAAAAAAATCGAAAAAAATCAAAAAAACAAAAAGGAATATTTAGCAGTATTGTTCGTTCTGATATGTGAATTTGTTTGTGGCAACTGAAAAAAAAAGGCATTCAGCAGTTTCTGACAATTAACATTCATCATTCCACACTCCTTGTCAACAAAGTGCTTTTTCACTGCCTAAAATTTTAGATGTAGATATTTGAAATAGATTTTTTCATTTATACCAGTTTTCTTTATGATGATACAGTGTTAAAAGAAAATAAATTACAATTGATCTGTCATCCATATTTGCTAAGAATGTCTATTTCCAAGAACCTACCATACAAATACACATTCTTACTTGTGTGTGTCCACGTATGCATAGTATTCTGTGTGCGTGTGTTTGAGTGTGTGCGTTTGTGTGGCGTAAGACTTCTTTTCATCCAATGTTTTCCTTGTTCAAGCTTCAATTTTTGTTTGATTTTCAGTTTTTTTAAACAGTGGAAACTCCAGTATGTGCTTTCTCTTATTCACTTTCTTAACCATTGATAGCATTCAAAATTGTTAGGCCACATACTCACAAAAGAAGGGGTTATCGGATTTTTTTTCACCGACTCCTTCACCCTTAGGTGCCATTTCCTTTAAAATAGCATCTCTTGGTCTTCTCTTGAGGAAATTTCATTACTCTCCAGCCACCAACCAGCAAGTGCTCAAGGAAGGCAGAGTTTGATTTTGCCCTCTCCCTGAGGGAATGGAAAACAAAGACCCAACAGACTTAAGTCTGGAGTCTCCAAACTCTTCGGGCTATAGAAGAGTCCAACTTGTGAACCATTAGGACAATCATTTATTTTAACCCATACCAAAAAGAAAACCCGATGCCCAAAACACATTCCTCAAATATGAAAGATACCGACCATTTCTGTGCATTTAAAGTAAAACCCTGAAAAATAAAAAATGTAAGGGACAGAGATTTTTTTTTTTTTTAAATTAAAAAATAGAAAAGGAAACTAGGCTAGGAGGCTAGAAGAGCTGGCGTATTCATCTTAGCTCTTGGGATTCTGGAAGTAAAAAAAAGAACCTAGTGTTTCTTCATTTCTTTGATTCAGGCAACAGTTCAGCGTACAGTTTTCACAGCATAAGACCCACCACAAATGGAGTAGTTGTAAATTGCTTAAATTACAATTAAGGAATTTGTTTTAGGTTGCAAACATTTCTGTGATTAGTCATTGTAATAGTCTTAACATCACCTGGCACACTTCTGGCTGTGCACAGGGGGAGAAGTCTCTCGCAAGTCATCGCCTGCTCTATAGGACGCAGCCCGAGTAGTTCACGCAGGCGGNGGGCACAGTGGGCCAGATGTATAGTGAGGTAGATAAAAATATTATTCATAGTTTTGGACACAGGTTGTTTATATTTTATTTATTACATTGATTTTAATAAGATAAGTGACATTTGCAGTGCTCTTTTGAACAAAGCACATTTTCAGTATAAAAGCTTTTTTTTAATAAAGAATGTCACTCGCAACTTGTTCTTCTTGACTGCCTGATAACCACCAGGCTGGTGCAGTTCTCCAGGCGCAGGATTGCCAACAGGCCGAGGGGATCCGTCATTCTGTTTGAAGTTCTTAGGACAGGAGGTTATTGTAAGTTGGATTTATTTCCATTCTTCAAACTACTGAAATGCCCACATTGCCCCCTTTCAGCTCCTCTTAGGAATTACTTGGAGTCAAATGTTGACCATTGCTCAAGTGAGAGATCTGGATCAATGAAGTGGCATAAAATACCTTTTGTCTATAGTTTGTGTTGTTTTGTTTCCATTCTTCTGTAGTGGCAAGTGCTCCGACTGATAACGTTCGCTCTTGCTGTACTGAGTTTTGAGAAGGTGTTGAATTACCTGGCTTCTTTCCCAGGCTTGGAAATCCAACACTGCCGCCATACTGAGCAAGATATATATGATGCATTCTTTTTAATATTGAGGAAAGTATCATTACCTATTGCTGTTCCCTTCATTCTTGTACTAGATCACACACAGAAATAGAGAAGAAACAAAAATGTTCCAAAAAAAATGTATAAAATGCAATTGATGTACTGTAAAATGTCGGATTTTTTTTTTAACAAGCTTCGTATTAGAATCTTGTTCAGCTGTGTAGAGCTATATAAATCTCACTGTTTTATTAAATGCTGTTTATGGTCTGGAAGGAATGGTTAACCTATCTCAAGATTAACAAATTTGCACTAACAAGCAATATTGAATTGAAAAAAAAATAATATGAATTCAATATTTAAAATATAAACTATGATTTTAAAGGTATATTAACACTGAAAGTACATTTTGACAAATAACATATTTAAGCCCAAATGGTTATGTCAGATAACACAAAAGAACTATAACAATATAGATTGAGAAAAAATGTGTTTCACTGTACATGTTGCTAACATGTACAAGGACAAACTCATATTGACATATTTTCTATTAATAAATCCTACTGTATTGTGGAGAATCACTGGTCATAGTGCAATATGTTTAAACTCAGAAGTTGAATCCATAGATCAATGCCTAGCTTCACGCAGCCAACAAACCCCCGCAATTTATTTATCTTAAATATTAATTGGATAGCTAACTTTCAGCTCTCAAGTCATCCACTGCCCCCTCCCTCTCCGCCAGGTTTATGAGCACAACCTACTCTACAACATCAAGCAAAGGGGAAAGGTATTTTTGAGAACACCACCCATTTCACCCCTAATTATGGCTGCAAGAGCTCAGCTGCCACACTTAGAGAGTTTATCTACACCTACAGAAAAAACTAAAAAGCTCAAGGCTGGTGCCACTGGATAGGAACATGCTGTAAAAAAAATTATCTTGGCCCCAATGCTATGTAGACCGCGGCCAAGAAACAAGGAGTGAGCCATTAATTTACTTGTGCGTTGCTGGGGAGTCCCGGCGTGCAGTGCATGTAAGAGCTCAGGAATAATTGTTTCCCAGGACTGGGTTGCGTTAGCCTGCAGAAGCGTCTCACCAGGGAGACTTGCAACTCAAATCAGAAATGCTGACTTACTTTTTTTGTACCTTGGCACAGCACAGGCTGTGCAAGCCAGTGTGCTGCAAGGGAGGCTTTCTCAACTCCTCCGCCCCTGTTACTCATCCTCTTGTGCCAGCAGGCAGAAAGAGCTCTGAGTTTAGTGTTATTGCTTGTATCACGGGGAGTGGTGAGAGGAGTGGGAGGGGTGGAGGCAGCAATCCAAGGGAGCGGGGAAACAAAAAAGGGGCCTAAACATACAGAAACTCAGAGCTTGTGCGTGAAGACAGACACACACCCATAATTACTAACAGTGGAATGGACCCAAAGAGAGATTTTATGCATCGAGATCATCAAATGTTATTAACAAGCTAATGTGCTGAACATTTAATAGCAGCAACATGATGCATGCAAAGCTTTATGCTAGAAAAGTGGGAGGGAGCAGCAGAGGGAAATCACAGGTCACCGCTGGGCACTTCCAGCTTCAGCCAGCAGAAGATGTTGGGCATGAGGGCAGCAACTGCTTACTGCTGTGAAAGGGAGAGGAGAGGGATGAGACTCTTGATCAAAGACTTTAAGACTAGGTCAAAAAGACATTGGGCAGCTAAAACAGAGGCAACTTTTTGCAAACCTGCCCCCCTTGCCCTGCCATGCTCAACAGCAGAGTGTGGTCCCCCCAGCAGGTACACGGACACAGTGCACATGAGGGACAATCCCATCAAAGACCCAGCTTGCAAAGGCCCTTTACTACCAGCTGGGCCATACCCGGTACAGGTGTGCATCTGAGCAGCCACCCACGCTGAACGCTGCCGGTGCTGGGGCTGGGCTTGCCGAGCAGCGGCTCCAGCCACTGGCAATTTGAAGCCCAGTGTTTTCCCTGGAGGCCCGATGCGCACCAACGTGTGCTGAAGAGCTGTGCAGTGCTGGCTCTTTTCCAGGGGACTAACCAGTTTTTAAACAGTGCCCTAAAGCCAGTTTCAAAAATTTAGGCTGCAAGTGGAGGATTTGAGTTTCATTCCCAGGCAAGGGGATTGAAGCCTGCAGCTGATACCTACGGGGATCGGGGGCATTCCTGCTTTCCAGGCTGTTCTAAAAAAAGTGAGAAAAGCAGTGACTATCACATCTTTTGATAGCCTGGGTTAGGAGCACTTGCTCCTAACTCTTGCTCCGCTCTTCTGAGGGCCAAGCCAAACAACCCCAAATCTAACACAAGCACTACAAGTTCTTTCTCCCCAGTGCCCCCCCGTGTTTTGCACCATCTCGACTGGGCCATGTCATTCAAAAGATCGGCACACCACAGTCCTCTGCAAGGCCAGCAAGGCCCACGCATGCATACTGGTGCTAGCCAGGCACAGTGCTCTACCAAGACACCATGCCAATGCATTATTCTTAAACCTAATTCCCAGTCGAACTCACTTTAGTATTTCTAATGCAATTTTAAAAGCAGTTTCTTTCCTCTGTGGGCATCGGTATCGCTTTGCCAGAAGAACACGCATGCTAAACTCTTGCAAAGTGTAAACCTTTAGCTTACACCTGATTTTAAAGCCCACAGAAGTCCCTGGAAAGACTTCCATCAGCTTCACCAAGCCATGAATCAGGCCCAAAGTGAAAACAGGTGAAGAATTGGTGCAACCTTCTCAAAGGATGAGCACATCAAGGCTGCTCTTGCCAGCGCACCAAAGGCTGCAGCCTTCTAATAGCTAAAAGGAGAAAAAAAGCAAGTTATTTGCTAGTACCTGTCTGTCAAAATTTACTATAGAGCTTTTGGCTCTCTGTAATTTTATTTTCACTGCTTTAAGAGAGTGACATAGATAAAAAGTACTTGCAGTGACTGGTTGTTGCAGTTAATTTCAGTAGCTAGATGAGTAGTTTCAGACACTGAAATACCTTTCTTTTCCAGACAGGCAAAATCTGAAGCTTGCCACTAAATCTAGGAAAGCAAAATAGCAGTGGTTTGCTGATTCACTGTTTTTTCACACATTCAATTAAAATATTAATTCACATAAGCCTTTTCATTTATGCATAGCCCAATGGCTATGGGGGTTGCTTTTTACATAATTTACTTATTTTATATGAATGTTATATAGGCAGAAAATGTTGATATTTAAACACGTGAAGACAATAACTAATGTATCAGGGCTGAAGAGAAAATGTGCGGCACAGAATTCAGGCTACTGTGTACAGACACTATCAGTTATTACCTCTGACATCAACTGATAGAGAGGGAAAAAAAAAAAAAGAGCATCTACTGTATGAAGCCTAACATCTTCCATAGCAAATATAAATCCCGTTAAAAAAAGACACCTTTTCCCTCAAAAAAAAAACCCCAACCTTTTCCTCTAAGCTACCCTGGGTTTGACTTTTTATTGGGGTGCCAGGAGGGGAGGAGAATTTGCATTACATGTAATATTTGAACAATGCTTTGTGTTGCTTTTGTTTCTGCCTGAGGTCTGTGGATGTGAGTAAGAAGGCCACTCACTGTAGTGCTGTGGCAGCATTAAGCAAATCAAAGTATGCAAAATAACAGCCACAAAATGTGACAAACGCCGCTTCTAATACCCTGGCTACCACTGCAGGCTTGCCATCACAGGAAAGGAAAAAAGAAAAAAAAAAAGTGGCTGGTTCTTTGGAAATGACAGCCTCCTGTAGCACAGACACAGCAGCACTCAGTCAAGACTTAGAAGAGTGAACAGTGCAAAAGCTGCTCCGAAAAGACCCCAAAAGGCTTTGGGGTGGCCTCAGCCATGGGGCCAAGCAGGACAAGCTGTGGCAGCGCGTGGGGCAGCCCGCTGCCTGTGGGGCCACCGTGGGCTGGGGGCCGAGGGACGGCAACAGTGGGCAAAAGCGGGCAGAGGCATCTTAGTCCTTGGTGGGGCACAAGTGCTGGAGCCGAGGAGCGAGCTCTGGCACCCACAGCACTCCATGCTCCGGGGAGCTCAGCACTGACCGGGCACCACTGCCTTATGTTTCTGCTGCAGCTCAGCCAGGGGCCTTCCAGTTCAGTTTTTTTCTTTACCTTCAGTTAGAATAGTTTAAGAGGTCACCTGTTTGGGTTTTTTTTTTTTTCCCCTCTGGTTCCTTTTTAATAATGTAACAGTTGTTGTGATCCACTCCGACTACCAAAACCCAGGTGCAGAGCCAACGCTTGCACATCAGCAACTCATTCTGCTCTTGCAGTCACAGCTTATGTGTGATGGAGAAAAAAAAAAAAAATCTCAGTAGAAACTGGTAATTTGCATTTTGCTCAAATTTTAAAATTAAAAAACTGGAAACTTTAAATATGCCAGGTTTGCTGGTGCATTAAAGCATGGGCAGCAGCTCACGCCCCTGAGCTGGGCTGAGGTCTGGGCAAAGGGCGAGAAGGTGTTTGAGCAGGAGGCTACAGACTGCCCGAGCAGGGAGGCACTGCCCACGGGTGACTGCAAGAGTCTCCACCAAGGAGGAGGGCTCTGTGCCAGCACATGGGCATCAGTAATGGCGTTTAAGTTAGTAAGAAGGGAATGTAAAGTTGGAAGCCAGAGACCAGCAGGATTAAAGACGCAGTTGTTAAGACAGAGGAAAGTGCGAGCTACCCTTCCCACAGCTAAGGTCTGTGGTTTGGGCTTTTTTGGCTTGTGGTTTTTTAGTTTTGATAATTAGGGTTTAGGGCAATAACATTTTTGATGTAACTATCTGTGGAATGTGTTTTGAGTAAGTAAGAAGAAAAGTGATGTGTATATACATAATCAAAAAATACAGTTGGGAACAAGTTGTTTTGACTTCCTAAAATTTGATGTATGTGTGTAGGTTAAGGTAATGATTTGGTTTAACAACACTGTGATGTAAATGCCAATTATGTACTTTAATAGGCTGTGAAATTCCAGATCTATCAGGGTAGCTGTGTATACCATACGTAGTTAATTAATGACTATGCAAATTAGCAAAATTAAGGTTAAACAGGTGTTAAAAGACAGGAAGATTTTGAAGCTGCTTCCTAAAGTGACAAATGATGGCTGTCATTTGTCTTGTCTCTGCCATGCCACAGTTTAAGTGTGATATTTTTGTCTGCTGTATTAACGTTGATTTAAAAAATAAAAGCAGTTTTATAAACCAGAACAACTTCAGTCCCAGCTAAGCCTGACCCGCTGAACTAAGGAATTTAAAAGGTGGGAAATTAACTATATAATCTTTTATTGTGTTTCCAATACCATGTCCAGAAATCATGAATTATCCCAGAAAGACTGGGATGCTTTTACTTCCAGGGATTTACTCTGTGCCTTGCTGATGGCACTTACTGCCTCTCACAAGGCCCATCTGTCAAGGCACCGATGGAGCCCCACAGTATGGCCAACAATATTTTTATGAAATCTCAGCAGAGAGGTATGTGTTTGGGAAGCAAAACAGCAGGTCTGTGTCTTGCCACAACCAAACTCCTGATCCTTCCTCCAAGACCTTCGTCCACCCCACATAGGGCTGGAGAGCTGGAAGAGCAGAAAGGGGATGTGACCGCCCCAACCCGCTATTTGAAATAAATCACCGCCTGGAACTAGGAGCATCTAAAACTGTTTAATGACATCTTAGCTCTAGTTTTTTCGGTGTGTGGGCTCCAATATAGTTTCGTTATGAGATTTTGGCTAAAAGGCAGCAGAAGAGGAATCTTTTTACACCAAGAACACTTTGGGGCAATTTCAGCTTAGACAAACCCACTGGAAACATGGGATAATTCAGACACTATTAACTATGATGTATCAGGTGCTCCTCGCTCTTCTGTGCCATCTGGATACATCTCGTGGCTGATGCCTAAAAGCAAGCAATCCTACCTGAAAAATTATTCCAGAGGGGAAAAGGAGCTAAAAAGGGAGGAGTATTCTATGAAGATGTGGTGGACAGAAGGAGAGATAAGTGGAGTGACCAGTGGGCTGGCCTGTAACAGGGACAGTTGGCCCTTGTCACTTCACTGTGCTTGGGAAGCATTTCTGCTGAAAAAGACAGCATGCTGTAAAGCAGAGAAGGGTTTGTAGCTGTAGGTGCGTGGGTGGCCAGGCCAGTTAGGTGCCTGGGGTAATTGCTCTAAGATAGAGAAATAGCAGCCAGACCTGGGATGCAAAAGTTACACTCTAAAAAAAGAAAAACATCGAACACCTTTTTTTTGCTTATGACTTTTGGAGTCAACTGTAAAGTGAAGAAGCTGTTCTAGGAGTATCCTCTATGCAAAAGGAATAGGTCCTAAGCAAAATAGGTCCTAAGCAATATAACAGTTTTGTGGCAAGGTGATTTAAGTTATTTAACAAACAGCTAGCAGAGCTGGCTGGAGTAGCTGGCAGAGCAAGGCACAGCGTGGGGCACAATGAGTTGCTGTGTTCAGCTCCTTGTTAGGTTCTCATTTTTCTCCCTTTCAATAAAATATTTTAAGGCAAGGGGTGCACCATGGCAAAGAGAGAAATTTAGCTTATTGAATGCAAAAAAGTTTTCGGCTTCATTTTTTTCCCATGCCTCTGAAGGGTGCTGAAGCCAGTGTTTCATTAGCAACCTCCTTAAGCGTACCCGCTGCTCCTGTTACTGCCAATGAAGTCCTTGCAGACTTGACTGGTTACTGTACCGGGGTCAATAAGCAAGCTAAGAAATACTGCCACCGGAAACTGAAGTTAACTGAGGCTTAATGAAGTCAAACCAGTTTGATATAGTGGAAGAGACTTGCAAGGCAAAGATCCTGAGACCATTTAAAATGCCCTCTGGAAAGAGAGCTCCCCTAACCACAGAAAGGGATGAAAGGCAGTGTGCCTACAGGAGAGGCAGAGGTGTGCTGAGTCTGTCAGGTCTTTGCACAACACTGTGCAGCTGCCTCCTAAGCTGGACCTGCATTTTGCTGTGTGTTTTCGGTGCCTTTGCTCAGGATGGGAGGCACTGGCCACTCTTTCTGCCCCAGAGGAGACGGGACTGATGGGGGCTTTGCAGCGGTTTGACCTTCGGCGCAGTCCCAGTGCGTGGCCACGTCTGGGTGGTGGCAGGACAGAAACATGGCTTGTCTCATGCATGGGTGGCATTGGCAGGGGCACAAGAGCTATGAAGAGCTGCAGGGGAACCAAGGCTTCGCTGAGCTCAGACACTGGGACAGAGATAGGCCAAGGTCAGCAAGGCTGTCAAGCAATAATAATCATAGTAATGGAAATCAGGCATTTGTATTAATAGTAAGTTTTAAGCTTTATAACAATGACAGAATGTATTAAGCCTCAGGCCTTGTCTGGATTTGTCTGGTCTTGAACCGATTTTAGCAATATTTGCAAAAATCATCCTAGAAACTTTTGTAGCAGCAACTCTGTTATCCATCCTTCTTTGGCTGTCTTAGTATTTATATGTCTTAGCTGAGGTTTTGCTTAGCCTTGCGCAATTGTGTGGTGTCAGCAGTCAGCACAAGCAAAAATACTCATCCAAATACAGGAGGGATAAAGTATAACCAATTAAACAAGTGTAGATTAAGGCATGAACAGCATGAGATAAGTGAGGAAAGGAGCACATGAGTTGCATCCAAGGCCAAGCTGATAGGCATTACAGAGCACGGATGTGCCCCTGAGCCGATCAACCTGAGGGAAAGTAACAGGGACTGGATGTTAACCTGGTTAACAGCAGATATGTAAGGGAGATACTGCTTTTTCCCCCACGGGAGGGATACCAGAAGAGGATGCTCTGGACAGAAGAATCTCCTGTCTGACATTTCTCAGGCCTGGCAAGCTTAAGGATGGAAAATTAACTTAGCTCTGAACGTGTGTCTGTTCTTCACATGTGTATGATCTTGCTAAAATTACACCAAGAATCAGGAAGCATTGTCAAATGGTTGTTGTGCAGCACAGACGGTACCCGAGACCTGTAAAACAGCGTAGCATCTGTGCCTGTCCCAGAATGAAAACTCACCAGAAAGGGAGTTGCTTCTCCCTAGCACACCTATGGCCGTGAGTTTATAGGTAAGGACCTCAAAGATTATTTTGATAAGATATTGCTTCGGTCAGTTCTCAGCCGTCGAAGTCACGGAGCTGCTCAACTTTGCGTTTGACTTACTTTGCTGGAAATTAAAAATTCCTTGGGCGCATCTGTTAATGCAGGGTCAAACTTCAATAAAATGAAAAGCTTTCAGGGGAGGAAAATGCCACATGGCATTCCTTCCTGCTGGAGTATGTTGGGAAAGGACTCAGTAGCCTGTGGAGCAAAGGCCCCAGCTGAGGGGATCTTGACGAGACAATGAAAGTATTGTACTTGATCAGGTGGAGATTTTGCTATATTCAGCCTTTCTTCTTGACCTCAGTTTTCTAAAAGCAGAATGAGAGGACCCTTCACCTATAGCCTGCTGAAGCTGACTCTGATTAGGACAGATGCTTTAAAATATAGACAGAATTCAGTGTAGATAGACGAGATCAAATACTGTTTTTCTTCTTTGTGCTCTTTATGCTGTTGTTATTGTCCCCTGAAAGGATGATGAATGTTATTTTTATGTGTTTGAAAATTGATTTGCATTATTTACTTATTTAGTTTCCTTAATGTTGATAGAGCTAAGTAGTACAATATGGATTATATTGATTTTTCTGGAAACAAAATATTTGTCTGAAATTTCTATTAATCCACTGAAGATACTTATGCCTTACAGTGATAATCAAATAATGCATAACTGGCTTTCTATTGCTTTCAGGAAGCATCAAGGATGAAGTGTGATCAATTCATAAAGTTCAATAGACACTGGAGTTCTGTTCTTTATAAAACTGTCTTAATTGTCTTCATAAAAGTAAAAATAAGATCCTAATACTGGATTTACATCAGAGGGTACCTGGAGCTCTTCATCCTGGGTAAAACTTGGTTCCAGATTTCACTTGCTCACCCAATAAATCAAAGTCAATAAACATTTTGTGTTGTAGAGAGCATCTCTTGTTTTGGACCCCACAGATGTGATGTGTGCTGGAGGAATAAGTTCTGAATTAGGACGAACAGCCATTTTAATTGAGCTTTTCAACTAGATACATGTTTTTTGAAAAGCCCATGCACAGGGACTTGTTAAAGAGAGTTTTTAAAAATTTCAGTAAGGCAATATTGCTTTTCAGTCCTGAAGGGAAACCAAACTCATTAAAAAAATCTTCCTTGCCTGGTCTGCATTGCAAACTATGAAGAATCTGTATGGCAGTATCCCATGTCAGGCTTCAAAGCTTATGGTCCACTGTCCTTTCACAGCAATGTAACGGAAGTCAATTGTATTTGCCGATTCTAACGCATAGAAAGTCTTCTTTTGTCAAGATATTTTCCAGATGGATTCCTGCAATGTGTCTATGTGGACAGGTTCTTTTACCATGTTGACTAGAGTTTGAACGTACATTTTGTCCAAAAAAAAAAAAAAAAAGAAAGATAAGGCTGCAGCATTTGTCAGAATTACAGTTCGGTTTCTGCATATCATCCCTCCCACTAGTTTAGCTCCCATTTTTTGTGAATATCCTACACAAGAATAATTTCTTTTTCATGAGGAAATGATCTTTCCCCCTTATCTGTTCTAAAGGGTTAAGTAGCTTTTTCATCGCACTTAGGAACATAACTGTAACCTTGAGTTTTTCATAAAAGCCTTTCTTTTCTTCAAGGGCATGCTGACTAAATTCATCCAACTTTGCTGCTCTGATTTGCATATTAAAGAATTGATTCTTCTTGCAGAAAAACTGTGTGAGCAAAATCCATGGCTTTTGATGCCAACTGTAAGCTAGATTAATGTTAGAGAAAATAATTACAGAGACCAAAATAATATATAACTTACTAGAGAACTAACGAGGCAGTAGCTAGTCACAGGGTTAACAGCTTGAAGAGAGAGTTTTGTTTCAAAGGCTTTTATCTTCCAACAAATGTCTGTAAAAGAAAATCATCATGAGAATACCTAATACTTAAATACCGTGCTGTATCTGTAGAGCTGAGCTGGGAGAGCATGGATTACCCACACACAAAACCACATCACAAAAAAACAAGCATCCCAAAGCCGATATGTGGTGGCAATATGCAGAACGAGTCAAGGATTCAGTAAATGCTGTGGACTCTTCATTTGAAAAGTCCAGCTTTTACACCTAGCTTTCAGCCCCTTTGCCTAGCAATAAAAGTGCTAAAGTGGACAATATGATGTCTATCTTATGAAGGATTTAACATGCAACCTGACTGATGGTCATAATCAGATCAATGCGGTCATAAACTTGAGCATCGAAGGTGTTGGAACAAAGTTCTTGACTGCTTCAAAAGGTAGGTGGGAGAACCAAAGAGACAGTCTACTGTCTATACATATGCTTTGCATACGTACAGGCTGCACTTTTCCTGTGAAAAGATGAGGAAACAAAACACGTCTATAATACAGGTTATAAGCTTGTGTTTCAGGAGCCACATATATTTCCCCTGTTTTGTATTCCCGTAGGGTACAGTACTTTTTGGTAATGACAGACATTTTAGAGAAGAGGCAAAAATCATGAATGTTCTTCTGTTGTACAGTTTTCCTTGGTTGGAGCTAGCAACATTTCCAGTTTTCTTTACCATGTCTGTAGCCAACTAACTCCTACAAATTTACTTGCTGCTAAATCCTGTCTGAATGTGAGGGCTATGGCCTCTCCTACAATTGTCTCTTTCACTGTTGTTTTAGGACTATCCTACTAATACAGTCCTGAGGTGCATATATGCCACCCAAACAACTTTCAGCCTTTTTTTTTTTTTTTTTATCACCCCGCTTGTCTTTGACTGGAACAATCTGAACTAAAATCCCCTATTCCTTCCTTTCTTCCTTTCACAGACCAGCCAACCATTTGATCAACTCAGTAGCATCCTTTCCAGAAATTGAAGCATACTGACTTCCCACACTGAGACTATCTTTAAAGAATAGAGTCAATCTGAGCTGCACTTACACCACAGAGCTAAGGTGCAATGAAAAAGTGGTCAGAAAGAGGTATTAGAACTGCTTCCTCTAAGGTCTTGTCCTTTGCTCTTGTTTGCGGAGGATGCTTTTCACCACCTATCAAGGCTTCAGTCTTACCAACAATCACTCTAAGTCACGCCTACGTAAGAAAGTGTTGCCATTGTTAACATTTAGCTAATACGCCATCACAAGCTTTTGCATCTCATTAAGTAATAGCATGTTCTCTTCATATTTTCTCCTTTTGAGCACCTTTTTTGGCAGAGGTGGCACATACAAAGTTCTCCAAACCAACTTGCTTGTTCTCATTACATGAGTGTGTGCCTTTTGCATTTCTACAAAGACCATCCCGGTAGCTGTTTCTTTTCTCTAAATTTCCAAGAAAATACATACAGCAAGCTTTCCACTCTTTCCTACCATGAAACTGTCTAACACATCTAAATTTCAGTCTCTCTACAGATGCTTCCAGTAATCTATGCCAAGGCTTCATATTCTGCAGCACCATTTCACTTGGATAATTTGTGCTGAGCTTAATACTTCTCCACATTTAAATATATACTCTGCAAAGCTTTTACAACATTGGTTTAGTACTTTCTCAGACTTAGGAAAGCAATCAAACATGCCTTCCATAACAAGTCACTTCAGCAAATGTATTGGCACTTCATCAAGAGACTTTCCTCACTTTCATATTCCTACCTGCTTTTATGATGCTCCTTCTAAATACAGCCAATCTCATCCCAGTTGGATTTACATGATTTAGTTCCTCTCTTGCATTCTCTTCATGTGGTACTCTTGCAAAATAATCACTCCAAGCATTGCTAATTAATTCAGCATTCATTTCCAATATACCTTATTTACCTCTAATATAAGCAAGTGTGTTCGTATCCCTTATCATTTGTTCTTTTGCCTGGATGAGCTTGCAAATGGTTTTTTCCTATGTCTTGAGTCTTCCCCTCCCTGGAGAGCTATAAAAGTCACTGCTAACTCCACTTTTAGCTGACACTGCTTCTTTGGCTTCCTTTTTCGCTTGTCATATTTTTAGTGTTCAAGTTATTGTCCCTGTCTTTTCAACTCAACAGACTCTTTTACTTGAGTTTTTCATAAACAAGTCTACTTTATTATCCAATTCACCTCCGATACTAGTACTGTGGACATTTTGCAGAAAACTTACCTATCGTTTCTAGCCTGTCCCATTTACCTTAATTCTATTTAACAGATCACAGATCTCAGAGGTGTTGTTAGTATCGCCTGGAAAATGGGGGTTACATGTACGCAATAGGATACCTTCTTGCCCACCCAATGGGTTTGTCTCAGTGATTTTTCTGAGGTTGTGATGGTGTTCTAAACAGCAGTGAATTCCTTTGGCCCAAATGTCTGTGAGTGGCAAAACTCTGTTACATGGATGAAGAATCAAGGTAATGCAAAGCACACAGGTAAACCTAACAAGCATTTAACAAATTTTATAAAATGCTCAGCACTTTAAAGCTTCAAATATAATTTTCATGGACAGATTTTTTTTTTTCAGAAGATCTCATTAGCAAACATGAGTTCCTTTTGAAAAATGGGTCCCTGATCTTTTTTCATGGAATACATCTCCTACCAAACAGCTGATGGCTGCACAGGATGTTTGTAGTAAAGCCAGAGAAACTGGGCACCATATCCTGAGTCACTATGTTGTGTTTTTACTACCCAAAACCCTTCCACTGTACAACCCTTGCTTTGTCTGGCTACGGTGCATAAAATTCAGCAAGAAAGCAGAGAAAAAAATTGGCTTTCTGAAGAAGAGGAAAGATTAATCATCTTTGCAATGTCTCAGTGTTGCAATGGAAAATAATTTCAGTGGGGCAGCAGAAAGCATGTGTGCAACAGCCACTTGCAGCCAAGAAGAGAGAAATGGGATAACCTGTGTGCTNGAAATGGGATAACCTCTAACCAGAACATCTAAAGCTCTGTCATTTCACTTGAGTGAATTTAATTCTTTTACAAGGTTACCTTAATTAGTTGGCAGATGATAGAAAGAAACCTGACAGGTAAGCGTAACCTGACAGGTCTTGAATCACTGCTGTCCTTTCTGCCTTTTCATTTTGAGGTGAAATTCGGGCTAAAATATGCATTACTATGAGGCTAAATGTTGGCATGGAAGTTCCTGCACCAGATGTTAATTTCACTTTTAGGAGATTTTGGATGTGTACTTAGAATATTTTAACAGCAACAACAACAGAAGAAATGCATAAGACCTTAATTTTTAAAGGACCAAAGCCAAGGCTGACCTTTTCCAATTTTAGTCAGCAAATAGGAACTGTCCAAGCCTTCCCAATTTGAGAGCACTTATTTCTCCCCAAAAGGGTGTGGGGACCTGGCAAAATATGAAAATGAAACAGCTTTCAGGGTCAATGAGGAAAAAATGAAATAAGACACATATCAGGAAAAAAAAAGCTGTGTAAATGTGGGTTTATTTTTATTATGATTTAAACAATTTTACAGTGATTAAGAGCAGAATTCACTGTATAATTAGGACAGCAGGCTCGCTTATTTTCAGCCTGCCTTCTGGTGGTTAGAACTAGGCCTGAGAAATGGGAATTACGGATACCACATCTGGGAGTGACACTGATTATTTGGGCTTGATCCTACAGATATTTCTGCATGTGAGTACCACTGCCTACATGAAGAGACCCACAGCTCAGCGGGACCTTTAAAAATTAAGGTC